>VDFB02368461.1:81847-168749 GCA_007258455.2 Sequoia sempervirens
TTTGGTATTTGCCTAAATGTCAAACCCAAAAGGCTTTGAGGGCATCTCAAAGACCGTAGACTTGTTTTTTCCAAATTCAACAAATTTTCACATAATTGGGTTCGTGCTCACCATCAAGATTACATCTGGTTCAATATTAAGAAAATCGAAGACATGGGTAATGTTAGGTTCTTTATTAGCTTTCCAACGATGTAATTTTTTTCACTTTCTAACAATGTTAAACTTTTCATCCATAATTTCTTTTGATTGTATGTCCATTTTTCTTCAAAAAATAGTGTTTGATATTTTTTTTGCTATAAATTAACCGTTCATCGAAATTTGAAATAAATTATGTTTTTAGAAACTAGACTCCATTCTACAATTTAAAAAAAATAAAATTTTAGAAAAATATTTTAGTTTCAAAAAATTTGAGGGGAGCACGGCCAAAATTTCGCTTTTAGAAGTGCCCACTTAGAAAATTAATTAAAAATCAAATATTCATTAAAAATTTATCGTAAAATATCCAGTCCTTACTACATACTGTTGTCTAACTTTGACCGGAGCGATTTTAAAATACTAAAAAAGTCCACCGTGCTTGGGTCACACAAGAGTTGCTATGTTTTTCTGAAGAAACAACAACAATTTGTGTGTGTCCCTCTTTTGAACCCCTTAATCTCAACCATTTTCAAAATAAATTAGTAGTTTAGAAAGTAGACTCGGAGCACTGCGGTCCTTGTTTTTGTTCCATCAAAAAATTTTGAGTGTAGCTATCCTCAATTTCACGTCCAAGGTCAGTATTTCCTGATTTGAGAAAAAAATAGGCCACTTAAGCCCCTTTTTTGGAAACCATCTTGGTGCACTTACCCAACTCCAAAATAAGTCCTCAAGACTTCACCGTATGAGCTAGTTTATGAAAAAGAGGCATTATTGCCTATCTCTATGGAGATCCCAGTGCTGCAATTGCTAAAATATCTAGAGGTGGAGAAAAATAGCGCAATAGAGGTGTAGTTAGCCGAGTTGCTGGAAGTACAAGAAAAAAAGGAAAAATCCCTAACGGCCATGACTGACCACCAACAACACTTCGTTAAAAGGTGGTTTGACAAGAAGACGTCTGACCAAGGCCTAAAGTTTGGAGACTTGGTGCTAAAATATAATGAAAGGGCTGCAAAGTCAAGCCAGCACGGAAAGTTTGATAGCCTTTGGGAAGGCTCATTCAGAATAATTCAATGCTAGGAGCACAATGCATATGAGTTAGAGGCTATGTAAAAAGAAGCGTTGGGAATTCCGGTCAATGGAATTCACCTAAAGATATTCAATTAAGCTTGCTTTCCATACCCATGTAAATATATTTATACATTTTTTCCCTTCTTTCCTTTTGTTTTGTTGGCTGGTCTTTTCATTTATTCTATGGTCTGAGGTGAAAAGGAACAAGTGACCCATTATTGCTAAGAGTAAGAGAAATGAACTCATAGCTTAACAAAGTGAAAAATTAAACACCCACATGCAAAACTGAATTCATACATACATACTGAAAAAGGAAGAAGATGGACCAATTGCAAAATCCAAAGGAAGACAACAAAACGATTATATAAAGATATATTTTCATTATATATGCTTAAATATTTACATTTTCCAAATGGCTCATAAGGCCATCCTTCCAAAAGTATATATGTTTATTTTTCTTCTTATATATTTTATGAAAGCCTTTTTCGGGCATGTATACAAAAAATGGGCTAATTACTACGAGATTTTTGAAAAGTGAAAAGAAAAACATAGAAGTCTTCAGTTCACAGTGTGAGCAGTAGCAACAAATGCATCAATGGCATCATCCACAATATCCTCATCAACAGGGGCATCAACAATATAGCAGCATCATACAATGGAGCAAAGGCAAGCAGAGGGAACACCAAGTTCCTAAAGTCTGTGTACCAGTTGATGTCATAAAACGGCACCACATTGTAGATGTGGAATAGGAAGTGGCAGGTTCAAGTTACCCTCTGGTGGTGCTCATCTCATGACTGGAGGCAAAAGCCACTAAAAAATGGCAGCCACGACACAACCGCGTCCTCTTCTATAAATCTCTGGAGGTCGCTTGCAGTCAAAATTCCCCCACCATTTGCAACATTTGCAACGACCTCACCGAGGTTGTTCAGGTATTTCTTGGGGAAAATTTCCTCCACTAGATGAAGAATCAATGGCTTGGGAATTCCTATATCTACCATGGAGGTAGCAAAGTGTGAGCACACATTAGTGTTAACTCGATACTTGTTCTCGTACTCAAGGCAGTCCCGTCCCAAGACCTATTTAATGGCTATGATGGACAGTGAATGCTTGTTCTTCGTCATCCTTTTTAAGTGCTTGGTAGAAATCTCTCCTAAAAAGGCAGTTTGAGATTTATGTGATACTAACCTAATTGGTGTGTTCATCTTGTTAGAATCCTTGTGAATACATTAAAACTATTCTTGCAAAGCACCTAAGTCTAGCCTATGAGAATGCTACGCAACTGCAAATGCTAAACTGCTACACCAATTACCTAATACCAATTTTTCTCAAATCGCCTAAGTGTGATTTCACTATAGCTCAAATGCCTATTTATAGAAAAATCAAGGAAAGGTGTGGTAATCTGCTTGTCATAAATGTGATATTAATCAAGTACCAACTTGAAAGTTGTGCCTAGGCTTGCTCGAATTTCCCACCCAGTTGCATCTGCTGAGTATGGTTTGCTACGTCCAAAACTAATAAGGGCTAATTAATTAGTTAAATCTAGTGGCAGTAATCAGTGGTGTTATGCATAGCTAAGGACTGAGGTGTCGTTCTCCAAGTTTTTTGCTCATTTTGAGGAAAAGCTCGTATCTTTTCAAATGTTGATCACATCTTTGGCTTAATCATTCCTTTCAAGATATTAATTTCCAATGCATACGAATGCTTACGCTACTTGCAAAGCATTAGCTCAAGTTCCAAGAAAATCGAACTGTATAATACGGTTGCTAATCATAATTATGAATTCTTTTCACACCAAAATGACAAGTAATACATCTCGCACAAGCCAAAGAGTTGGTAGTACATGCCGCATTAAATGCAAACAAGGTAACTCCTATCTACCACCTTGAGAAAAAATAGCTAAGTATTACATGCAAAAAAATTAGGCATTCAAAAGGTATTTTCAAATATGTTGCCTAGAGAAAAAGCAATTCCTAGCAGATAGCTAGAGCTGAAGTAAAGTTGCATAAAATTCAAGCTAAGGAAAAAGCTTCCTGCAAATTAACAATGGTAGAAATTTCAAGCCAGGAAGTTAGGCAAGTGATGGCACAAAGCTTAGCTAAAGCTCTACGAGCTGCACTAGCCGTTAATGTCTTTGAGAATATTTCTTATGCTATGCCAAGTATTCTTGACAAGCCGAAATGGGCAAACACAAAGGTGTTGGATAGGCCCAAAAACTACAAAGACCAGAACTTAGTTCAGGGAGATTGGGATAATGTTCAGGATCCCTTTCTCACAAAGAGCTCTAAAGGATTGAGGGAAGTTTCCTATGAACCAATGAAGGTGTCCAGAAGGGAAGTGTCAACTGCAGAAAAAGTATGGTTCAGTGGGCTTCCTCAATACATGGTCCCATCTATGCACTACTACCCAGAATTGGTTGATGCGCCATTAAATGTTTCAACCCAAGTACCAGCACTATTGAGGGTCAGACTCTATCAGTTAACATCAGTATGGCTACCTTCTGGTATATGTTGTGCATTCCAAACCCTATACAAAGAGGGATGGAAGTGGAGATGTTCACTCCTAAGTAAGGAGATAAAATATGGAACACTAGGGATAAGGCTCTAGAGTTTTACAATGAAGAAACTAGAAGGATTGGAGTAGATCACAAGAAGCTGCCAAGAATTCTTACTTCGTACGACGCTTTCAAGGAAGACCTACAAGATGCCTTTTCAATGATGGCATGTTTTTTTAGTCTATACATTGACCAAGAGGTGCATTCTTTTCAATTGGGCCTAGCTTTCCAATTTCACAAGAAAAAATATTACTTCTGGTATGATTTTGCAGAGCACCTTGTAATAAAGATGTTAGAGAAAATTAACAAGTACCTAGTTGAATGAAAGTTTAGATTCGTCTCCTATATTGCTTATATGTTTTTATATCAAAACTCTGACTTCTTTGTTGAGTGTATGGAGTTGTCTATATTTGATGAAAAGAGGATGAAAAAGCAAGTTTCCATCTGGACCCCTCTCCTCTCTTCTACTTTTGATTATTACGCATTTTCGGATTATTTCTTGACTCTGATTTTGCAAGATTTACTAGGAGAGGAGTAAATCAATTGGCTCACCCAAGACTTAGACAGATTTTATGCAAAATTTCACTCCAAAGTGTGACTAGTTTTTTGAAGCAAATTTTACATTCATTTGAATAAGAGGCTTCACTAGGGAACCCTTCCACCTTTTGACATGTGTGACTAATCAAGTGTTGGCTCTGGAATTGTTTTGGTAGACATGCATTATTGATATTACCTTTTGTAGCATGAAAAGCATCAAGAGGAAGGGATTCTTCACCTATCCGCTAAGTTTCAAAATAGTGGCCTTGAAAAAGAAGCAAACACACCCGCTATTGTAGGATAAGTTGGCTCATTTGGGGTTGGTAATAATTTGTGACAAGTGGGATTACAACCCTTTCAATGATTTACCTTATGATCACCTCAAGGTAACTCACATCCCTTGGCCTTACTGGAAATGGAGGCGCAGCCCACTAGAGGATGAAGATGAATTGTTGGTTGACCTTATTCATATCTGCACAGAAGACAACAAGCTTCCATGGCATAGGTTCTATCTCATTGTGGCAGATTATGATGTGAACCACAAAATGGGAAAAACTCTATATAATTAGCTAAGAAATGTAAAGGAATGGACCAATGAGAGGATCAAAGCCTTCTAGTTGTATTGCCAAGAAACAAAATAGCTTAATAATCCTTATGATGGCATAAAAGAGGATAAGCGGTTTGACAAGCTTTGGGATGAGGAGCACCTTGCTTTTGACTCAAGCGATAGCAGTGGTGACAGCCCCAATGAAGGAGAAGAGTAGCCAGAAGAGGAAGCTGAGACATCAGTGTCCTCCACCCAGCAAAAAAGGAAGTCTACAGGGCAGTCTACCTATGTCACTTCAAATGTACGACTGAATGCATCACGGGCCTTGCGGACACTCACCTGGGCCTCCAAGGTGATGAGGGTGTCTCAACTGCAACAACCATAAACTGTAGAGATTGAAGATACCCCACCCACTAAATGACAATGAATGAAAGTTATTTTGAGAGAAGGATCACAGGAAGCCACTACAAACCAAGTGCTCACAGTGATCCAGGAAATCGAAGTAAGGGGCCAACGACAAGCAAAGCACCACCCACGTCCATTCAATAGGTAATTTTCGCTTCTATTTTTCTTACTTCCTAATATTTGGTATCCTCTTCCATTTCTGCAATGCCCCTAACAAAAAGAGTTGGCCCTACCTTCCCTTCCCCTACCACAATGTTTGTGGAGGTTTCTCCCAATTTTCCCAAACTGGGCCATCTATCTTGACGCCTCCACAAACCTTGACACTAGCTGTCGCTGCTCAATCTCTCCTCGCTTCTCTTTCTTAAAGCTCGGCCGCCATTAGAACCCATATTGCCTCTACTACCTCAGGTCTAACCTAGTATGCCTAGAAAATAGACTCGATTATGACAACCCCATCACCGCAACAACTGATGAGCCCTTCTATCAGTTTGCAGACCGAACTATGGCAGGTTCCCTTTTTCTCTCCAAAAACTACCAATCTCCCACAGAAGAAAACGTAGGGGCCTTCTACACTTGTATTCCCTTTTTCCTTGCCTCTTGGTACACCTATCGCTGGTGGGGTGGTTCAGTCGCCAACTGAATTCATATCCCAGGGAGAAACCACAAAGAAAATGTGAGCCCTTAGGATCCAAAAGTGAAAAGAAAAGGATGATAAAATGGAGGCGAAGTCTAAGGTGTATACAGTTTACAATGAAGTGCAAGAAATGTTGAGTTTCATCACCATGTACCTGAATGTTACCAAACTACAAGGTGAGATGTTGTCGAGCGATTACAACATGTATGCCATGGGACTTGATCTGACCACAACCCTGTCGTAGGACAAGGTAGAACTCATGGAGGAAACGTAGTGGGTGGTGATGATCGACTTTCTAAAGTTTGGTCGTCAATTGAAGAAAAAGGAGGAGTAGCTAAAGCTTGTGAAGGAAAGGGTCAGTTTTCTGGAAACAAAGGAGAAATCACTATAAGCATAGGTTGTACACTTGTCTGAGAAAGTGTGAGCAGAAGAGTTGGAGCGGAGAAAACTCCAGGAGAAACTCAATAAGTCTTATTTCGTTGACCCCACACTACTCAATGAGATGCGGGTGAGAAACTAGAAATATCAGAGCCAATTGACCATGATAGAGAAAAATCTATAGCAAAAGGATAAAGAGATAGTAGCTCAACTCACTCTATACAAGAAATAATTAGAAAAGAATCATCTAGAATTTCTAAGCCAAAAGGCCCAATTAGAAAAGAAGCTTCAAGAGACAAAGTCCTCTCTTGACATGCAGAATTGGAAAACCATGCCTAAGCTGAGGAGAACTGGTATAAAGAGATAAGTAGCTTTGGGGAGCAATTGACATCTACAAAAAAGAGTACAAAATTAACAGAGATTATTAACTCAAGGGATGCAGAGATCACCTCTCTAAAGAGCTCTCTCCAATCCTCCTCTGTGCAACCAGACCTCGTCCCATTGGCTCATTAGCTATATATTTCTTATTGGGAAAAGGTGAAAACCTTCTGCCTAACATTGCAGCTAATTCTCCAGTTCATCTTGAAGGCAACAAAACTAAGTCAGGAGGTTCATAGAACAATTGAGCAATTCCCACGGTTCATCTCAAAGAAGGTTCCAGAAGCAAAGAATTTGTTGACCAAGCTATATTCAATCTCTAATGAAGACCTAGCCAAGGCAGGGATTGAAGATCGGGATATTTCTTCCCAGATGGAAAAAAAATTCATCCATTGCCACTTGGCCTTCCAGTGGACTAAAGCGGTTGTAGCTACTTTGAACTAGACAATGGACAACTTGCGGGAAAATTTCTCCCAGCTGAGCAAGATGGGTATGTCATCTCCATTTTTTGAAGATGCATCAATCACCACGGCTGAATAGATTGTAGAAAGAATTGAAGAGAAGTAGCAAGACCCAACCACTTTCCAAGGTTTCTTCCATCCTCCTACTATATTATATATTGAAGGTGTCATTCATCCTCTTGCACAACTACTGTTCCATTGCGAGGCAGGGGTCGGTTTACCTAAGACATTGCCTTATAAAGAAATGCTCGACTTGGGTTGAGCACAGGAGAATTTGTGCAATATAGAAAGACCATCCGAAGATGATTGGGTACCCCTACAGGTAGCCCTTTCCAAGCTCTAATTTCATCCCCAATGGATGGCACTCTGGTCTGCGAACCAGAGAAAATTTTGGGTTCCACGTTCCTTAGAGCAAAATGCCCCTGATAGTCACCAGAAGCTGTGAATTCCAAATTCACCATGCTCCCTTTGGGTTTTATTTTTGGCTAAGCACCAGCCCATGCCTTCAATGAATTTCATTAGCCCCCTTTTGGTTGTCACTACGGCCTTAGCCACATGTCTACTCATTGCTTTTTGAGGGATTTGTCTCCTTGCTCATCTATCAGCCCTCGATATGCTCACACGTGTCTTCACCATGGGTTATTTTGATTGCTTCCTTTCACTTCCTCGTTGGTCCCTACTTGTGTTCCATGTAGCTCCTATTCGCAAAAAGATTTGGCGGTTCCCAAAAGCGGTGTCTATAATAAATATCTTGCTACATGTCATCTCAGCGCAAGTTTTCAATGAAGAAAAGGGAAATCAACCATAGGTAGAGATATGCTACCATGCATCCCTTCAACGCAAGCTTTTTCAATGAAGGATTATAGCAAACCAAGAGCTGTGATCTTCCGCCATGTGTTCTAACTGCCTATCCAAAGAGGTGACACTTGTCCACATGAGCCTTGACTGGGACCGCTGCCATCATTCACAATGGATGCACTTGAATGGAGGGCAACCAGATGTTGTGTCTCAAATCTTTTTTGTTACAACGGTCAAGGGAAATCATTGCCTCGATTCTGAATCTTTTCAATTGACGCTTGCCAAGCGGTGGAAGGCTTGCTATAAGTACTGCTCTTTGCTTCAGAGGAAGGGTTCTGAAGGTTCAAATTTTCAAGGTTACAAGTTTGGAGATCACATGCTATATCACCAGTTTTTAGAATTACAGGATTTTTGGAGAGACCGGGCCTTTGTATTGTTCATATTATTGCAAGAACTCATAGACTGTGTCATTGTTCGGCCTCTCTGTTTCTTATGCTATTGATAAAATTTATGTTGTTCCATTATTGTTTGAATGGTTTATTTTTCATACTTCTATAATTTTAATGCAAGTTAGTTGGTTTAAATCATGTCTTTCGACTCTTTTTTTTAGTAAATGGGCGTGATTATTATTTTGTCATTGAATCAGTTGTTCATGCTACAATCCTTAATTTTTGTTATTCTAGGACATCGTAAATTGCTAAGTAGGCCCTTAGATCATATCCAAAAGATAGGTTTATCATGCCTTTTATCTAAATTTTGGCGCACCGCTTTAGTTAGATTCTTTATTTTATATTTGCTTATGTTTCCCATTCCAAAACCCCATTTATAGAAGTTAGCTTCTCCAAAAATTTGGAGGTCACTCAGTTTACTGCAATAAGACCCCCATAAACTGAGTTTCCCACAAAGGGCTATTACCTTACCAATTTTTGGCATCAACAAGACCCATTCGCCACCTTAGGCAAATGAGTCCCATTTGGGGTCTTTTTAAGTTTTGAGCAGGAAAATCACCTTTTTTAATTCAAATTTTTGGTTGAGATTGGCCTTTGAGATCTAAATAATGGTAAATTAGGTGTTAATTACTATATAAGCAAGCTTCTAAGAAATTTTTCTCATCTAAGCAAGCATTTTCAAGAGAAAATTTAAGAGACAAGCATCAAGAATCTTCAAATATTCTTTCACAAGAGCATTCAAGTTTCAAAAGAAAGAAAAGTTGAAGTCTTGGAGAAACATTAAAGTATTTTTGCAAGTCTTCAAACTCACTTTCATTCAATATCTAGCATTTTTAATGGTTGATCATGGTTTTCTATGGTGAATCATGATGAATTCTAGGATGGGGAAATGCAACTAGCCATCAAACCAAGCCTAAGGACTTGTTTCTTAAGTGATTCCATCGTCCATTATCACTCTACATTCAACCTAAGGAAGGTACAAGCATCATTAGGGCTTGTTTGGGTGATTAGAGGTCTCTCAAAGTGAGTCATTCATCTTCTTGTTTCCATGCATGCATCATCTTCTTACACATTAGAATAGGGTTGCATCATGTTTCAGATTTCTTAGTCTTAGACACACTTAAGGCTAGGGTTTGTGTTCACATTTACATTCAAAATCCATTATTTCCACCAAGGTTTAATTACCAAACTAGGGGTTTGACCGAGGCAAACCCCCCATAAGAAAATCAAGTCTATATTCTATTTTGCAGGTATTTTCTTATATTCGGATCCGAAAATTAGTTTGGAAGGGTAGGACAAAGATTGGAGTACAAATTTGAACCTTAAATTCTTGAAAAAGTGGAATGGGACTGATTCGCCAAAAGTGGCAAATGATTCCCACTACAGGTGTTTGTCAAAACTATTTACAGATTTAGATACCCTTTTTTCCTGAAACTGGTTCTTGTGTAGAAATCCAGATTTGATACTGATTCACCCAGATTGGTGAATGAGTCTCAATAGGTTAATGTAATACAAGGGGATTTGCTACTTATGATTTCTCTTCACTCAAAAATCCTCACGGGGCAAACTTCCCTATACTACCTCAATGGAACAGTGCAGAAGATTGAGAATTTGAAAGAGCAGGTCACAAAGACTTTCTGGACAAACTGACAAGTTCTCGGCTAAAGGATGTCAGCGCAGAAAGCAGACGATAGCACGGTGTGCTAGTGTCTCAAAGGCGCGCTTGGATATCGTATGGAATATAGAATGATAATTTCTCAGAAAATGGCTAAGTGACGACTAACAAACAGATTTCTAAGAACTAACAGAGCGTAGGAAAATGATAGGATGTGATAAAGTGATAGAAATGAAATAAAGTAAGGTAGAGAAGATAAGGAGGATAAAGTGAAATACTTATGACCATGCAAGTGATGAAGCTTCCAGGTTGTGAGTGTCTTCAATACCTACACACAAAAGGAAGATAGAAATGGTTGAGTGGTTGTATAGGGGCCTGCCTCAGTCAGACCCCGTTTTGGTGTTCCCACCTCCACGAACAACCAGATAGATAACAAAAATTAGAAATGAAATAAAGAGCATTAAAGCACTACAAAATAGTGTTATGCTACTCAACCAAGTAATAGAGAAGAGACCTCCACCAAGAGTGCTCAAGGCTACATGGGGGAGAAATGAGAGGAACTCAAGCCTCTATTGTAGTGGTGTTTTTTCCACACTTGCTCTACTAAAGTGGTGGAGTGTTGTTGTTGTTGTGAAGTGTAAAGTGTTTGGATATTGAAGAGCTAAGAGAGGGCTCAGAGAGAGCTGGAGAGTTAGAGCATGAGTTCAATGCTTGGGGAGAGAGTGTAGAGGATAGAAGAAGATCAGAAGAAGCTCCAATGCATATGGAAGGAGTGAATATGAAGAAGAGATGAAGAGAAACAATCATATTTGGGTAAGTCGCCTGAGGAGGGCATTACAAATTGACCCCCAACAGGAAGTGTAATGCCTTTGCAAGCTCCAGACACAAGAATCTATCAAGGACGTAAGCATGTCATGTGGATGTCTGTGCATCGCATGGGCATCCCCAATAGAAACGCCCCCACCAACGTTCAAAATAGGTGCCAAGTGTGTTGCAATCAGTGGGCTTAGGTGGAATTAAGCCTCTGAACTTCGTTTTCTAAGGTGGGTAAAAGAAAAAAGGGGAATTGCACATAGGGTACAAATTCACTCTTATACATTTTTCCCCCACCTTAGCCAACACGAACACTATTGAGTGCTCGGTAAAGTAGATCAAGAAAGAGTAGGGTTAGAAATGTATGCCTGAACCATCAATGAAGCAGACCGTGATCTAGTGAACCCGAGAGTGCAGGATCAAAAGGCAACTTCATAATTCTACAAAAATATGAAGCTAAAGAAAGAGCATATACACAAGAGAGAAGAGAAAGATGAACAAAGCATGTGGTGAAAGTGAAATCTACTTTGAAGTAGAACCCACACCACAAAAGAGGTGATAAAAGAAAACCCCGCTTGAGGAGGAGAACCTGTATCACCAAAAAGCGTGTGGTGAAAGAAAAAACCACCTCGAAGTAGAACTCGCACAACGAAGGAGGTGATAAAAGCAAACCCCGCTTGAGGAGGAGAACCTGTATCACCAAAAAGTGTGTGGTGAAAGAAAAACCTACTTCAGAGTAGAACCTGTACCACAAGGAGGTGATAAAAGAAAAACCCACTCAAGGAGGAGAACCTGTATCACCAAAAAGTGCATGGTGAAAGAAAAACTCACTTCGGAGTAGAACCCGTGCACCACAAAGGAGGTGATAAAAGAAAACCCCGCTTGAGGAGGAGAACCTATATCACCAAAAAGCACGTGGTGAAAACAAAACTCGCTTCAGATTAGAACCCACACCACAAAGGAGGTGATAAAAGAAAACACCACTTGAGGAGGAGAACCCGTATCACCTAGTAAGTAGGAGCTCTACAGGTTATTGGTCCTATAGAGCAAGTAAGTAGATAGTCACGCAGACCATCGTCAAGTTGAAAGGATTTTAAAGGGGTTCCTTGGGAACCTAGCATGAAAAAATAGGGGTCCACTCAAGGGATGCAATATTTGAAAAGCGAGGTCTAGTTAGGCTTCCCCCAAGTTAGACGCAAAATTTGTGAAATAGGTCTAGTCGGGATGCCCCCAAGCTAGATATCGATGAATTCATTTGAGAGGAAAAGCTTTCAAAGAGGTCCCTCGGGAACCCTTCAAAAGATAGAAGGGTCCACTCAAGGGATGCTTCAATTGAAAGAGAGAGTGAAGAGAGGGGTCCCTAAGAAGGACACACATCTCTGAAACAAGTTACCACTTCTCCCAACATATAGGGGAGGGGAACCATGCAAGATTCTCAAAACAGGATAGAGGTAAACCTCGATATCATTTGTCACACAAAGTAAAAGTAGGTGCATTAGTCAAATGGGGGTTTAATGGCACTTGAATCATAAAGTTGTATTTTATCCTTCAAGGCTTTACATTCACTAGTGGAATGATTAAGCACTTGATGGTATGCACAGAAAGAATTTTTTTCTTTATCACATTTATGAATTTTCTTGTGAGTCAAAGAGGGAAGAGTGATTATGTGGGATTTTAGAAGGCGCAGAAAAATATGCTCTTGTTCAAATAAAGGATGAGGAGTGGGAAGCAACCCTTTCCCTTGTGGAGAAAGGTCTGACTTCTCACAAGAAGAAGAAGAAGGCACAAATGTAGCATAAAAAGGAGGACAAATTAATCCGCAAGAACAAGGTTGAGAGGAATTCACATTGCCAGTCAACCATGGTTTCTGTTTAGATTGTTCCTTCAACCAACCAAGCCCTAGATTATGCTTACAAGGCACAAATTCTATAGGGACTTGGATTCCTTGTTCATTACACCCAAAAATTTTACACTCATAGCCACATTTAGAAATGAGCTTAAAGTCGGTGCCATAACATGTTTGCAAATCTTGAAGAGAAGGAGGGTCCTCATAAAGAGCATTGTCCCAACAATGGGGATCACACTCCTTTATGGGATCACCATCATGCTTACTAACAAGACTTCCAACACTGTCCTCTTTAGCATAAGTGTAATCATCCTCCTCAGGAAGAGGATCAACACTAAGAACATTACAATCCACATCTACATTGCCCTGCAAATGCAGAAGAATGACCATCTTCGATAGCAGATGTAGACAATGTTATCAGAAGGTCTAAGTTGATCGGGTCGACTTTATATTCCTGAAGAAAGGAATTTGTAAAGTCTAAGGAACCCTAATCATTGCAAAGACATGCATTCCTTTGGGAAGAGGTGGAAGGAGCACAGTTAATACTCCTTGCTTCAGAGGGATCTCTTTAAGGGACATTTATCTCAAGAGTATCCTTTGTAGTAGGTACTGCTGGAGTAAACATCGACATATTGGAAGATACTGAAGGAACAAGAGTAGGTACAACCAAAGCCTGACCAACGGTTGCCATCTCGCATAAGCGCATAGCATTAGGGCCAGCCTTGACTGTGACTACTCGATTGTTAGCAATGAACTTAATACATTTATGCAAGGTAGACAGAACTGTACCCATAGCATGAATCTATGGTCTACCAAGAAGAAGGTTACATGGTAAGTTTTCTACCACAACATGTATAAGGGCAGGTATAGTAATGGGTCCCAACCTCAAAGGCAAGACTATCATGCCTAGGGATTGTCAATTAACATTATTTAACCCATGCAGGATGATAGAAGAAGTATTAAGGGAAGATAAGTCAACATTAATATTATGCAATAGATCAATACTACACACATTAAGCATTGAACCGTCAAAAAGAGTACGTCTAATGTCAATCTTATTAATATTAACTATAATCAGTAGAGGATCCACTTTCCTCTATACTTCCGGAGGTGGGAGCTCTCACGTATAGAATGTTATATTTGGTGAATCCGCATGAATATATGCCATCAACACATCAACATTTGTCAGCCTAGTGGAAGAAGGAAAGAGGATCTTTTGCAAAACTTCTTGAAGCATACCTTGATAAACCGAATCGGACTAAATCAAGTCCCACAGTGACATATTATCTGGAGTAACCCAAGGTCACTCAACAAGATCATAATGACTAGATGCTTTAGTCATAGGTTTAGGAGCTATAGAAATACTTGGTTGTTTATTCATTCTATTTTCATAATCATAGGCTACCGCTCTATAAGAGGGATCCTTAGAAATATTAGGAGAACCACCATCAAGCAGAACACCATCAATAGAATAAACCCTCTTGGGAGAAGGACTAGCTGGAGTCTTGCAAATCATCGATCTCTTAGGCCTTTGAGGGGTAGTAGAGACATAGACTTCATTTACAAAATCATCACAACTAGTAGAACAACTACTTGAATACATATTCTCAACATCAACCCAAATAGGATCAAATGTGGAATGGTTATTTGAAGAAACATTCTCAACATCGATCCAAGGAGAATTAGATGTGCAAGGAGGTACATCATTCACACATGCAACATCTCTAGAAGAGGGTGCATCGGAATGAAGAGTAGATTCATCATTCACTAATGCAACGTCTCTAGAAGAGAGTGCATTGGAAGGAGTAGGAGATTCATCATTCACAAATGCATCATCTCCAAAAGAGAATGCATTGGAATGGATAGAAGGTAGAGTAGCATCAAGAAAGGTATCAATGATTTCATCTTCTTGCAACAAGATATCCTCCAAAGTAGGAGGAATATCATGAGAAGGATCAAAGGTACCAAGTGACATGGATAGAGCCAAGTCACCATCACATGTATTAAATGGAATATCATTAACATTTTGGAAAAAATTAGACACAAAACTAATAAAAGAAGATATTAAATCCATTACCATTTTTTCTGAGAACAATGTTCTTCACGCCAGGTTAACCAAAATGTAATACATGGGGATTCACTACTCATGAGTTATCTTCACTCAGAGAGCCTCACGGGGTGAACTGCCTTATACTACCTCACTAGAACAACACAAAAGTTTGAGAATCTAAAAGAGCAAGTCACAGAGACTTTCTGGACAAACTGACAATTTCTCGGCCAAAGGACGTCAGCGCAAAAAATGGACGACAATGTGGCGCACTGGCATATTAGAGGTGCGCTTGCATCTTGTATGGACCAAAGAATGAGAATGTCTTAGAAAATGGCTAAGCGATGACTACCAAACATATTTCTAAGAACTAAGATAGCATAGTAAAATGACAAGATGCGATAAAGTGATAGAAATGAAATAAAGTAAGGTAGAGAAGATAAGTAGGAGAAAGGAAATACTTACGACCATGCAATTGATGAAGCTTCCAGATCGTGAGTGTCTTCAATACCTACACACAAGAGGGAGAAAGAAATGGTTGGGTGGATGTATAGGGGCCTACCTCAGTCAGACCCTATTTTGGTGTTCCCACCTCCACGGACAGTCAAATAGATAGTGAAAAGTAGAAATTAAATAAAGAGAACTAAGGCACTACAAAATAGTGTTATGCTACTCAACCAAGTAATAGAGGAGAGGAGTGAAAGCTTACCACCTCCACCAAGAATGCTCAAGGCTACATGGGGGAGAAAATGAGAGGAACTCAAGCCTCTATTGCAGTGGTGTTTGTTCCACACTTGCTCTACTAAAGTGGTGGAGTGTTGATGTTGTTGTTGTGAAGTGTAAAGTGTTTGGATATTGAAGAGCTGAGAGAGGGATCAAAGAGAGCTAGAGAGTTAGAGCATGAGTTCAATGCTTTGGGAGAGAATGTGGAGGATGGAAGAATATTAGAAGTAGCTCCAATGCATATGGAAGGAGTGAATATGAAGAAGAGATGAAGAGAAATGACCATATTCAGGTCAGTCGGCTAAGGAGGGAATTACAAATCAACCCCCAATGGGAAGTGTAACACCTCACAGGCTCCAGATACAAGAATCTACTAGGGACATAAGCATGTCACGAGGACGTCTATGTGTCGTGTGGTTGTCTACGCATCGCTAAGGCTTCTGTGATAGAAACACCTCCACCGATGCTCAAAACAAGCACCAAGTGTGATGCAAGCAGCAAGCTTAGGTGGAATTAAGCCTTTGAACTTGGATTTCTAAGGTGGGTAAAGGAAAAAAGTGGAATTGCACATAGGGTTCAAATTCAGTCTTATACAGTTAAAAATTCAAATTTTCTAGCATTTTAGAGCTCCATTCCACCATCTCCAGATTTCTAGGTGCATACATTCATTTCCATAGATTTCTATTTTGTTTCACTTGCATTTCTAGATCATTTAGTGAAGCTTTGCATTAAATTAGGGTTTTTCATTTTATCTCACATTTTACCTTACATTGCATTTGTCTTTCCAAGTTCTTACTTGGTAGTGAACCCCTCATTAGTTTACATTCATCCCCCATGACAACCCTATTACAAGATCTCTCTCTCCTTTGCATTGAGATCTTTACGGTTATCCTCGAGTGGAATATCTTGAAAGTGGGTGTGCTCTATATCCTAAACCATATGAGAGCACTCCATCCACATTTTCAAGAGGCTCCATGCACATACTTCACATACTCCTTCCTCAACTTCTCAAGAGCAGAAAGAATCTATTTAGTCAATACATTATTTATCTCATACACTTTAGTCTACTTCTTTTCAAGTATTTTTACAGATTTTTCCTTATTCATTTCATACATTATAGTACCTGTTGCCTCCTGAAGCATTGAGAATATATTAGGTTCATTGACACCTAGTGTTTTCCAACCTTGAATTATAAATATAGACAAAATGATAGTAGTGAAAACCTTACAATATGAATGTAAGAAAAGGCACCTTGCAAATTTAGCAAAACTATTACTTACAGTATGAATTGTGTTTGGATTTCCTCATATCATTAAAATATAGGCACATAGGAAAACATGGTGGATTGTGAGTTAGTTTGTTGTGCTTGTACAAAGCTGAAGGGTGGAAAATTTGAGGATTTACAATTGGAAAATACATAAAATTAGCCATATTTAGCTGAGGGGTGACCAACCAATTGGGTTCTTATATATAAAGGGTTTTACAACACTATCTAGGTTGTAGGTTCCTTAATGCCTTGTGTTTTCCAACCTCTGATTATACAAACAATATGATTGTAATGAAAAACTTTTGTTGTTTACACAATACAAATATAATGAAAGGAACATCTTCAAATTATATAACAAGTCTCAAGTAGACTGAAAATTATGTTTAAACTTCCTTAAATCAATAACCTATAGGCATGTTGGAAAACACTATGGGTTGTGTTTTATATATTTATGCTTGTTATAATTTGAAGGGTGGAGGGTTTGGGGTGGTGAGTTAGTTTTATGTTCACAAATTTTTGAATTCACTAGTTGAAATCCAATTATAGCATCATCTTTCACTTTCTTTGCTAGGAAAAAATCATATGCAATACAAAATCTCTCAAGTTTATCCACTTCTTGTTGGCTTTGGCATTTTTTTTCATTGATGTCAAAGGTCATGCATTTCATGGTTTATTCCTTTAATCCTTGATACATGCATCATTCATGAAAATGACATATTCATGTTCTATGCACTATATTCCATTGTTTAGATATTCACTACTCATCCATCATTTAATTCATTGCAATAGTACTTAAATTTTCTTCACATTAGTGTTCATCCTTCCTATTTTGTGCAAGAGTTTCAAATGGTATAGAGATTACAAAGTGTAAAGTGTTCCTTCAAGGTAAATTTCTGAGAAGGAAGTTCAATGTTGAGGCAAAGTGCAAAGTGCAAAGTTGTTCATTGTAGTGACAAAATGCAAAGTGTTTGATTGATGCAAGACCTTGAATATTAAGGTTGTTCCTTCTTTAATGTCAAGCTTCAACGAAGTAATGCTCTGAAAAATTAGTAAATGTGGTGAATATAAGGGTTTGTGACATACTCTTGGATATTGGTGAGGGTTTCATATGGTCTTTATGTGCAAAACCCTAAACTAAAACCCTAAGGTTCAATGCTTATTTCATTTTACATGGGTTTCAAATGTTTTTGTTTAATTTAATTGGTGACTTCTTGTTAAAGGTTAAAAAGTCACTTAAGAAATCAATTGAAGGTTTAAGTTCATGGTCTAACCATCCCCTCCAATTGATATAACCTATCGAACAGGTTAAGGTCATTGCTCTATGCATAAAGATAGCGATCAAAGGGTTGTTTTTAAAGATCATTTGGTGAAAGAGGTAGATCAAAGGGTTATTATTCAAACAAACCAATTTCTATTTGAAGAGGATGTATCTTTGATAGGAAATCAACCATCATTTCTATTTTTGTAGAATATTTCCATTCTAAAGGTGAACAAGTGTGTGTTGATTATATTGGCGCCAAAAATCTTTCAAGTGTTTTTTCCTTTTAGATTGAGTGGTTTTTGGCAAGTGTGTATCAATGAAAAGTAGATTGTGTGTGAAGAAAACAGAGCTTCCAATTTAGAACTCTAATGAATTTAGTGTAATTTTTGATAATACAGTGTATTTTGGTCTTCATTTCTTTGTATAGTTATGTTCATCAAAAAATCCTCATAAAATGAAGACACAAATTTTTTGAGTGTATGCAAAATTGAGAATGAAAGAAAAGACTAGGAACCTCCTATAATTGTTGTGAAGAAGATTGAGAACCTCCTATGCCTGATAAAATTGAGTACAACAAATAACTGTTGTAAGAGAATGGTATTTAAATCTTCTTGAAGTAGAACAATGTCAAAGGTATTAGGAAGTTTTATAAGAAATGATTGTAGGTGGTTTTGATAAGGTCTTTGGTTGAACAAAATGGTAATTGGTTTTGTTTTGGAAAGAAAGGAGATGATTGTGAAATTGAAAAAAAAATAGTGATTGGGCTTTTTGAATTTGGAAGTTCAGAGATTGTAAATGCAATACATACCTTGTTGAAGAATAGAGAATTTAGGACTATATGTGTTTTTGTATTGAGTCTTAAAGATGTGTTTCCTTTTGTGCCAAGTTGGGAGTGATAGGGTGTATGTATAAGACTTATAGAATTAATCTATAACCTTTGTGTTTTAATGTAACTAGAGTAGTACTCTGATTTAATCTTCTGGTATTCATATTGGAAAGCATGATATTCAGCTAGTGAGGCCTATTGTGTTGTTAGTGAGACACACAAATTGTAACCATAAATTTTGGCTAGTGAAGCCTAATAAAGTCTTGATTAAAGAGTTATTTTTTCACCCTATTTAGGGTTTTTCCACTCATAAAATTTGGTGTCCTATCTCTCTTTTAGATTGTGAGTTTTTATTTGCATATCATGTTGTAATTTGCACATCTTTGGTTGCTCGTAAAATATAGTATCCAAGATTTGTGTGAATAAGGAGGTTAAGTATTTGGGATTGATTTTTATATGACCACTGATTCACCCCCCCCCCCCGTCTCAGTGGTCTTATACTCCAACAAGTGGTATCAGATCCATAGGTCCCTTTGCAAAATTTTAAACAACTTGGGAGATTGTGGTTGAGGAGTACTCATTATGACCAATCAAGAAGGTTGTTCTACATCTAAAGAAACATTATTTGATGGTTTGGGTTTTTCCTTCTACAATTTTAGAATGGAAAACTACCTGTCTTCTCAAGGTTATGGTGTTTGGGCAGTAGTTGAAACTAAGTATACTGCTACTACACCACCTTCTACTCTAGATGAGAAAAGGGCCTATGCATGTAATGATAAAGAAAAAAATGATATTTACTGTGGATTAAAAAATGATATTCTTGTCTTGAGGTAATGGACTATAAATCAGAAAAAGTTGTGTGGGATAGGTTAACTAGTACCTATCAGGGTGATGATAAGTTCAAGGAATCTAAGCTACAGAACTTTAGAGATAAATTTGAAGGTTTAAGGATGAATGAAGATGAAAAGAATGTTGATTAAATCTTTTAAGGGTTCAAGAGATAGTCAATGCTATTAGGGGTCTTGGTGAAACTATGGAGGAGAAAAATATTGTCAAAAAGGTGTTGAGGTCACTTACTACCAAGTATGCTTCCAAGATATATGTTGTAGAAGAAAGGGATATAAACAAGCTCACTCTAGATGAACTCCAAGGCACTTGTATAGCTTATAAAATGAGAATCTATAATGAAGACTCCACAAGTAAAGAGGTTGCATTTAAATAAGTCAAGAAGGATGAAGAAGAAGATTCATATTCAAAGGAGTTGAATGATAAAGAGTCTACAGGTTTGTGAGAAAGGTGAAAAAAGGATTAGGGAAGTATAAGGGAAAGCTTTCATTCAAATGTTTTAGTTATGGTAAAATTAGACATTATGTTGCTCAATGTCCTTATAAAGATCCTGAAAGTGGTGAGGAGAATAATAGAAGGCAAGGAAAGAAGAAGCAATTTAACCCTAAAAGAAAAAAAAATCAAAAAAGAAGATCTTGTTTATCAAAGATGTTGATGTAACAGATAGTGGTTTTGAAGATTCCCTTGAAGAAGAAGAAATATTATTTGTGACTATTGAAATTACAAATCAAAATGAAAAGAGTGAGGATTAGTCTAAAAATGAAGGAGAGATTTATTTTGAGGGAGAGTTTACATGTGCACTTGGTGAAATTAAAAAACTCAAGGAGGAGGCAGTAGAGAAAATAAAACAAACTCAAAAGGATATTGAAAATTTGATCAACAGGATCAATAAATTAGAAAAATTGATTGTTGATCTAAAACTTCAACTTGAGGAGAATAAGAGAATTGTGGAGGTCACAAAAATGGAGTTATATACCAAGGAAAAAGAGTGTTCTACTTTAGAGGCTAAAGTTGTGGATTTGAAGAAAATATTGGATATGTGTGGCAGCAGTGATAAGCTGGTAGATCTCTTGCACAAGAAAAAAGGTCATAAGAACAAGGCTTCTCTAGGGTTTGTAGAAGGTGAATGTTCACATTCCAATAATCTTCAACATGATGATAGTGATGCTAATATCACAAAAAAAAAAATTATGAGGCCACTTGTTATCAAAATGAATACTTCATTTAGGTGCAATCTATATTTCTCTGATTATTGCTTCAGTTGTAACCAATATGGGCATAAAGCTAGTTCCACGAGTGTAAATTTGTGGCTAAAAGGAGGTCAGTTTTTACTAATAGTTCAATCATTTTGAGTTCTTAAACAAGTTAAGACTCTTTAACTGTGGAAATTTTGGGCACATATCTAAGTTTTGTAGACCTAACTTAGAGGTGCAAAAAAAGAGAATTGTTGCACATTTTAATGTTGATAAGGTGAAATTAGTTTGGAGACCAAAGGTGACTGTCAAAAATATTGAAGCCATGATTTTTCAAACTGCCCTACATGCCAAGAAAAAGGATCTATGGGTTGTAGATAGTGGGTTCTCTCATCACATGATAGGTGATAAGAGAAAATTCATCAAATTTGAAGACTATGATGGTGGATCAGTCAAGTTTGGAGATGACTTTTGCATTCAAATCAAAGGTAAAGGTACTATATCTTTAGATGATGATACACCATTACATGATATAAACTATGTAGAAGGTTTAAAACATAATCTTTTAAGTGTTAGTGATATTTGTGGTAATGGATTTGAAGTTCTTTTTAGTTCCCAAGGTTGTGTTATAAAGAAAAAATTAGGAAAAATAGTTGCAATTGGGTTAAGAACAAAAGGAAATATCTATAATCTTTAAGAAGGTGTAAATAGGGATAAAGATGGACACATTTGCATCATGGGTCAAGTTGAATCAAATTGGTTATGGCATAGGAGGTTTGGGCATGTAAACTTTGACAATCTTGTCTAGGTTAGTAAAAATCAGAATGTGAGAAACATGCAACTTATTACTAAGCTAAGCAACAATACTCGCAAGGAGTTTCAATTAGGTAAGCAAACAAGAATCGGTTTTAAATCCAAAGAATATTCTTCTACCAAACCTTTTCAACTTTTTCATTTTGATTTATGTGGTCCAACAAGGACAAAATCATTAAATGGTGAAAGATATTTTAGCACTCTTTATTGATGACTATACTAGAATGACCTGGGTGACATTTTTGAAGCATAAATCTAAAGTATTCAATAGATTCAAGGTTTTTAGGAAGATGGTTGAAAGAGAATCAAATTTGAAAATAAAATATTTAAGATCAGATAAGGGAGGAGAATATACTTTAAAGGAGTTTGTGGACTACTGTGAAAGTCATGGCATTAAGAGGCAATATTCAACTCCTAAGACACCTCAGCAAAATGGAGTTGCTGAGAGAAAGAATAGGATAGTCAAAGAGATGGCAAGAAAAATGCTTCATGATACAAATATGTGTAACATCTATTAGAAAGAAGCATTGCATATAGTTGTATACATTCTAAACAGGGTGCAGTTAAGAGTAAATACTAAATTTACTCTATTTGAGCTATGGCATGGTAAGTCAGCAAATGTTGGATATTTTAGAATCTTTGGTAGTAAGTGTTTTATCAAGAGAGGTGATGATGGTTTGGGAAATTTTGAGTCTAGGAGTGATGAAGGTATATTCTTAGGCTATTCTACACATAGTAAAGCCTATAAGTGTTTCAATAAAAGACTCAAAAATATTGTAGAAAGTGTTAATGTTAAAGATGATGAAAGGTTGTAGCCTTGTGAACAATCTTGTGAGCAACAAATAGAAGATGATGTGGAAGAAGTTCAAGTTCCAAAGGAAGAGGTGGAAGATCTAGTAGAAGAATATCCTACTAAAAATCCTATGGAGTCTATAGCTATTTAACTCCTTCAAAAACTCCTTCAAAAGCTCTATAAAGAGATCATCCTCGTGAGAAGATTATTGGGAACAAGAGTGTTGGTGTGCAAACAAGAAGGATTCTTGCTAACACAAGTGATCAAGTGCACGTTTGTTTGATTTCATAAATTGAACCAAAGACCTATGTAGAGGCCAACAAAGATGAGTGTTGGGTTAAAGCTACCGAGGAGGAATTAAACCATATTAAGAGGAACAAAACATGGGAACTTGTTCCTAGACCTAAAGACAAGAATGTTATTGGAGCAAAATGGGTTTGTAGAAACAAACTTGATGAAAAAGGTAATGTAATCAGGAATAAAGTTGGACTAGTTTGCAAAGGATACTCTCAAGTTGAGGGTATTGATTTTGATGAAACTTCTGCACTTGTAGCTAGACTTGAGGCCATAAGGACGTTTCTAGCTTTTTTCAGTTTACAATAATTTCAAAGTGTTTCAAATGGATGCTAAATCAGAAATTTTCAATGGTGATCTTGAGGAGGAGGTTTACATGGAGCAGCTTGAGGGTTTTGAATGTGAAGGAAAGAAATATCATGTCTATAGACTAAAAAAGGCATGGTATGGCTTGAAACAAGCTCCTAGAGCAAGGTACTCTAGGTTGGATAAGTATTTGCAAGGGAAAGGGTTCACAAAAGGAGGTGTTGATAACAACTTGTATTTCATGACAAAAGGTGAAGATATTCTTCTTGTTGTTGTCTATGTAGATGAAATTATATTTGGTAGCAATGATGACAACATGTGTAATGCTTTTCCTAACATCATGAAATCTGAATTTAAGATGTCTATGCTTGGAGAGTTGTCCTTCTTTCTTGGGTTATAACTCTCACAACTTGAGAGGGGTATCTTTATCTCACAAATGAAGTATGAAAAATAAATGCTCAAAATATTTCAAATGGATGAAATTAGACCAGTTGGGACTCCTATGGTAAGTGGATGTAAGCTAGGTAAATATGATGACTCACTTGATGTAGATCAGAGTTTATTCATATCAATGATAGGTAGTATTTTTTATTTGATAGCTTCAAGGGCAGATATCATGTAGGATGTATGCTTAGTAGAAAGATTTCAGTCCTCTCCCAAGCAATCCCACCTTAATGCAGTCAAGAGAATCTTTAGATACCTCAATGGCACTATTGATTATGGTTTATGGTACCCTACACATGATGATTTTACTTTACTTGTCTATATTGATGCTAATTGGGTAGGGTGTCTTGATGATAGGCCTTCTTCTTGGGTGGAATATTAGTGTCCTGGCATAGCAAGAAACAATATTCAATATCTCTGTCAATTGCTGAAGCACAATATATTGCAGTTGCCTCATGTTGTTCTCAAGTTTTATGAATGGTAAAAACACCCAAAGACATCAAGGTAGAATTATCTTAGCCTATTCATATCTTATGTGACAATATGAGTGTAATAAATATCTCCAAGAATCCTATTATGCATTCAAGAACCAAGAATATTGCTATTAGGTACCATTTCTTGAGTGAAAAAGTCTTGACTAATGAAATTGTTTTGGATTACATAGCTTGTAGTGAACAAGTAGCTGATATTTTTACAAAACCATTGCCAAAGGATGGTTTTGAATACTTGAGGGATATGCTTGGGGTTCTTTCCCTTGCTTCTCTTCAATGAATCAAGTCAATTTTGTGCATGGTTTCAAGGGGAGACCTTGCATATATTTTATAATCCCTCTTATGGGCATTTCAATTTTTGTTATAATGTGATTTTATTCATGGTTGATCTGCATATGTATGTGGTTTGTAGTGGTAGTGGTATGTTATGAATGCAAATGAAAATTTTTGGTTAATCCATTGGTAAAGGTTTGCTTCAAGGTACTGCTTCATCTATTGGTAAAGATTTGATGGTTTGTCTTTTTGTTTTGATGATGTTCCAAGGGTTTGCAGTCACAATATTATAACAAGAAGTGGTCTCAAAAGACATTCATTTATTTATAAAAGAGTTTGGATTCCCTATTTAAAGTATTGGCGGTGATTGGTATTTATTTGCAAAATATTATTTTTCACTTGTTTAGGCATGATTGCCTCAAATCATCATGCTTTGCTTCATGGTTTATATCATACTATCTCATATCAGTCACATGTTTCAAGAAATTTCATGTATATTCACAGGGTTACAGTGCTTGACAATATAGTCACATGTTTCAAGTAATCTCATGCACAAGAGATGGTCACTTTTAATGCTAACAGTGATTGGCTTGACATGCACATTTTATCACACAACATATTGGTCTTAGGATAGCATATATGGTTACAGTGGCCTTTTCTACTGGCAATACACAATGACAATGTAAGTTCTCTATGATAATGCAGTGGATTGTGTAAGTTCTTGTTGGTGACAGTGGTAAATATGTGTACTCTTCTGGACAATGATAGTGGTTCTTCAATGGAATAGTGCTACTACAATGGATAGTAAGCTATGATAATGTGGCTACAAAGTTGCTTGTTGGTGCTTTCAATGAGACAACCATTGTTTTGTCAAGGAGACAGTCATTATTTTTTCATTGTATGTCTTTGTTGCTACAAAGATACATTTTGGTGCTTTCAATGAGATGGTATTGCTTCCTTTGGAATTGTTGTCAAAGGGGGAGATGTATTGGGATAGTGAATAGTGATAGGGACATGTCTTGGGATAGTGAATAGTGATAGGGAGATGTCTTGGGATAGTGAACAGTGATAGGGAGATGTATTGAAATAGAGAAAATTTGTTAGGTGCAATAGTAATCATGAATGAGTGGTTTTATCTTCATAGAAGAAGGAGCAAAGTCTGAAATGTTAACATCAATGTCAAAGGGGGAGTTTATTGGCTTTGGCATTATTTTTCATTGATGTCAAGGGTCAGGCATTTCATGGTTTATTCTTTTAATCCTTGATACATGCATCAGTCATGGAAATGACATATTCATGTTCTATGTACTTTTTTTCAGTGTTGAGATATTCATTGCTCATCCATCATTCAATTCATTCCAATAGTACTTAAAGTTGCTTGAATTAGTGTTCATCCTTCCTAGTTTGTGCAAGAGTGTCAAAGGGTGTAGAGCTTGTAAAGTGTAAAGTGTTGCACTTCAAGGTAAATTTTTGAGAAGGCATTTCAATGTTGAGGCATTTCAATGTTGTTCATTGCAGTGACAAAGTTCAAAGTGTTTGATTGATACAAAACCTTGAATCTTAGTGTTGTGCCTTCTTCAGTTTCAAGCTTCAATGAAGTAATGCTTTGTAAATTAGTAAATGTGGTGAAGATTAGGGTTTGTGACATACTCTTGGATATTGGTGAGGGTTCGATATGGTCTTTATGTGCAAAACCCTAAACTAAAACCCTAAGGTTCAATGTTTATTTCATTTTTCATAGGTTTCAAATGTTTTCGTTTTATTTAATTATTGACTTTTTGTTAAAGGTTAAAAAGTCACTTAAGAAATCAATTGAGGGTTTAAGTTCATGGCTTAACCAGCCCCTCCAAGTGATATAACCTATCGAATAGGTTAAGGTCATTGCTCTATGCATAAAGACAGTGATCAAAAGGTTGTTTTTAAAGATCATTTGGCGGTAGAGGTAGATCGAAGGGTTATTATTCAAACTCACCAACATCTATTTGAGGAGTTGATGTATCTTTGATAGGAAATCAACCATCATTTCTATTTTTGTAGAATATTTCCATTTTGAAGGTGAACAAGTAGGTATGTGCAGGATCATCATGGAAAAAACAACCCCTTAAGTGGCGAAAAATTTAGAAAAATTAGAGTTAGGCAACTTGACGTAAAAATTTGAATAAGTTATCTATATTATTTCAAAAATATGTAAGAATAGAATTTGTAGCAAATTGAATATAGTTTCTAAACTACTAGATTTTTTTTTAAAATCTATTTGGTGAAAATTTGAAATTTCAATGTAGTAGTACTTAAATTTCAGGGAAAAAATAAGAAGTAGGTGTCTATCTGACCACCCTAACCACAATAAAATGATTTAATATTTTTTATAAGATTTTATATATAAGTAGAGGATCATGTCTCAATGTGATGCATATTTTTTTGTAATTTTTTTCCAAGTAAATAATTAATTATTATATGTAAATAAAGGAAAAGGGTAATATGGGTATGCACTACGAAAGGAAATATAGTGTTGTGGATACAAGGTATTTGCAGAATATGTAATCAAATGAAGCTGTTGATATGGATCTATATTTGAAGATGAGTATAAATAGGGGAGGACTATAGTCTGATATCAAATGATCATGTAAATTTTTTGTTATATCAATATAAATATATATAGGCATTAGCCTTTTGATCAATAATAATAATAATAATAATCAATTATGAATTTTTTATTACAACTTTTAAAAAATATAAAAACTCATATGCCTGACCACCTTAACTTGGTCAAAACTTCATGAAATTCATTTTTTCTTGTTAACCCTATAGTATGTGAAGCATAGAATGTGATGCATGTTTCAGATTCAAAAAATGTGATACCGTTTGAAAGCTATAGATATTTTTCAATCAGCCTATCAATCGAGACTTTAGTCATAATTCAAATAGAAAATGAATAACAATTATTTATTAAATTCAAAGTAAAGCATAATTTATATTGGTGGAAAGCTGAGAATCTCCTTTAAAAACCATTTTCGTTTCATCAATTTTGAGTTAAAAAAAAGTTGTCAGCCACATACCCTACACCTACCCATCATATCACCACTTTTTGGCCCATCATGATCTTGCACATACCCAGCCATTTGTTGATTAGATTGGTGCCAAAAATATTTCAAGTGTTTTTTTCATTTTGGATTGAGTGGTTTTTGGAAAGTGTGTATCAATGAAAAGTAGATTGTGTGTGAAGAAAATAGAGCTTCTAATTTAGAACTCTAATGAATCGAGTGTAAACTTTGATAATACAGTGTATTTTGGTCTACATTTCTTTGTATAGGTCTATTCATCAGAAAATCAGCATAAAATGAAGACACACAGAGTTTTTGAGTGTGTACAAAATTAAGAATGAAAGAAAAGACTGAGAACCTCCTATGCCTGATAAAATTGAGTACAATAGATAACTGATGTAAGAGAATGGTATTTAAATCTTCTTGAAGTAGAACAATATCAAAGGTATTAGGATGTTATATAACAAATGATTGTAGGTGGTTTTGATAAGGTTTTTGGTTGAACAAAATGGTAATTGGTTTTATTTTGAAAAGAAAGGAGATGATTGTAAAATTGAAAAAAAATAGTGATTGGGCTTTTTCAATTTGGAAGTTCAGAGATTGTAAATTTAGTATACCTTGCTGAAGAATAGAGAATTGAGGACTGTATGTGCTTTTGTATTGAGTCCTAAATATTTGTTTCCTTTTGTGCCAAGTTAGGAATGATAAGGTGAATGCATAAGATTTATAGAATTCATCTATAACCTTGGTGTTTCAATGTAAATAGAGTAGTACTTTGTATTTATTTTCTGGTATTCAGATTGGAAAGCATGATATTCAGCTAGTGAGGCCTATTGTGTTATCAGTGAGGCACACAAATTGTAAATAGAAAGTTTGGCTAGTAAAGACTAATAAAGTCTTGATTAAAGAGTGGTTTTTTCACCCTATTTAGGGTTTTTCCACTCATAAAATTTGGTTTCCTATCTCTCTTTTATATTGCGAGTTTTTGTTTGCATATCATGTTGTAATTTGCACATCTCTAGTTGCTCATGAAATATTGTATCCAAGATATTTTTGTGAACAAGTAGGTTAAGTATTTTGGATTGATTTTTATTTGACCATTGATTCAGCCCCCCTCTCAATTGTCCTATACTCCAACACCTCTACATTGTGATTTTCTCATTGCACATACTATACATGCTCCTTCCTCAACTTCTCAAGAGTGGGAAGAATATCGTCAATTAAAACAATATCTATCTCATTAAGTTTGATCTCCTTATTTTCAAGTGTTTTTAGAGCATATTCCTTTTCAATTTCATAAATTATAGAACCTCCTACCTCCAAATTTACATTGTCTCTTCACATTTGCACATACTACACATGCTTCCTTGTAAATTTATCAAGAGCATAAATAATCTCTTAAGTCAACACAATATCTATCTTGAATTCACTATAGTTTTCAATGCAAGTGAGCTTCACAATTTATTGCAAATATGGTTTATAGTTAAAATTACTTTTCAAATTCTTCATATGTTTCACAAATAAATGCACACAAAAATAACATGTTTTAGCCTACATTCATTCACTCCTTTACCAATTCATTATTTTATCAACAGATGTAAAGAACATGTTTTTTTCTTTTGAAATTATTGGCATCCATAGAAGTAATTACATATTATTATTCACATTACACTTATAGGATACATATAAAGTTCCAGGTTGGACTTCTCATCGTGTTGCTCAACCTACACTTTTTTAGTTCATGAATTGTCATATGCACTTTTTTTGGTCATGTTAAGTCACCCCAAAGGGAAGGCTTGATATCACAATATGTGGGCTCAAGTAAAACAGGTTTGTACACCCCATATACTATGAGGTCTTAGTTTTTTTCATGTGATATTACGACTTTACTTGCAGTCTTTATGTCCACTTGGAGATTCAACTAGACACTATGTTTTCCAACCTGCATTGGTTGACATCATGGTTGTTAGAAAAATTTACACATTTATGCATTTCCTGATTCACTCTATTACTGATAGCAATGTATGCACATTTTTTACATGTATACAAGGTTGTCATAAAAGGTTTTGGTTTCCTTCTAACCTTTCATCTCCATTAACACATACACATGCACCACAACCAACATATCTTCTCAAAATAGTACATCTGTTATTTCAACTGTAGAATTAATTGCATACTATTATGCACATTACACTCATATGCCATATACAAAGTTGAAGGTTGAACCACTCATCATGTGGTTCAATCTTCACTTGTTTATTTCATGAATTGGTAGATGTGATTTGTTTGCTCATGTTAAGTTACCCCAAATGGAAGGCTGAATATCACAACATGCCTCCTCAGGTAAAAATGGTTTGTACACCCCATGTACTCTAAAATCCTAGTTATATTTAGATGTGGGGTTGCAAATTTACTTACATTCTAAACTGAGTGGAGATTCAACTACACGCTATGTTTTCTAACCTGCATTGGCTTGCATCATGGTTGATAGGACATTTTACACCTTTCTTCCTTTTCTCATTCTCTCCATTACTGATTCATTATTTTTTCAACAGATGCAATAAACGTGTTATTATTTTGGCATTGTTAGTAGCAATGGATGCACTTTTTTTAAATACAAGGTTGTCATAAAAGGTTTTGGTTTCCCTCTAATCTTTCCTCTCCACTAACACATACACACACACCACAACTAATGTATCTTCCCAAAATAATACATCTATTGTTGCAATTGTAGAAGTAATTACATACTATTATGCATGTTACACTTGTATACCACATATAAAGTTGCATGTTGAACCACTCATCATGTGGTTCAACCTTCACTTGTTTATTTCATGAATTTCTAGATGTGCTTTTGTTGCTCATGTTAAATCACCCCAAATGGAAGGCTAAATATCACATGTATCCTTAGGTAAAAGAGGTTTGTACACCCCATATACTCTGAAATCTTAGTTATATTTACATGTGGGGTTGTGAATTTACTTGTGGTCTTTATGTCTACTTGGAGATTCAACTACATGTGTTTTCCAACCTGCATTGGCTTTTATCATGGTTGATAGGACATTTTACACCTTTTTACCTTTCCTCATTCTCTCCATTACTGATTCATTATTTTGTCATCTGATGTAACAAATGTGTTATCATTTTGCTATTGCTGGTAGAAATGGATGCACATTTTTTTATAGAAAAGGTTGTCATAAAAGGTTTTGGTTTCCCTCTAACCTTTCTTCTCCATTAACACATACACACGCAACACAACCAATGTATCTTCTCAAAATAATACATATGTTGTTGCAATTGTAGAAGTAATTACATACTATTATGCATGTTACACTCATACACCACATACAAAGTTGCAGTTTGAACCACTCATTGTGTGTTTCAACCTTCACTTGTTTATTTCATGAATTGCTAGATGTACTTTTGTTGCTCATGTTAAGTCACCCCAAACGGAAGGTTGAATATCACAACATGCCTCCTCAAGTAAAAGAGGTTTTTACACCCAATATACTCTAAAATATTAGTTATATTTATACGTGGGGTTGTGAATTTACTTGTGATCTTTATGTCCACTTGGAGGTTCAACTACACACTGTGTTTTCCAACCTGCATTGGCTTACATGGTTGATAGGAAATTTTACACCTTTCTACCTTTCCTCATTCTCTCCATTACTGATTCATTATTTTTTCAATAGATGCAATAAACGTGTTATCATTTTGGCATTACTGGAAGCAATGGATGCACAATTTTTATACATAAAAGGTTGTCATAAAAGGTTTTGGTTTCCCTCTAGCCTTTCCTCTCCATTAACACATACACACACACACCACAACCAACATATCTTCCCAAAATAATACATTTGTTGTTGCAACTATAGAAGTAATTACATATTGTTATGCATGTTACACTCATACGCCACATACAAAGTTGCAAGTTGAACCACTCATCGTGTTCTTACTCAAACATCACAAGTTTACTTGAAAACAATGGTTGGTTTCCACAACATTCCAGACATTATATACCCTTTATGATTATCAAATGAATAATGAAATTATTGATTGGGAGGACCTTGAACAATCATACTTCTCATAATGATCATTCTCCTCTATTATCACTTGCATCTTTAGAGTTCATAATCACTTCATCAAGGGCTTCCAACAATTCTTTAGAAATTTGCAACCTCTAATTTGAATTTTTTGAGAAAATCCATCTTTGACCTCCTCTTCATTGCTCTCTTTTAAGGGCTAGGGATTTTTTACTACAAATTATCTTATTTTCTCTATTTTTGAAAGATCATTATGTACATGTGATACATGGCATGGCCTTGTTGTTGAGATACATCGTCATCATCTTCTACTTTACTACCTACCTAAGTTGTGCTTTAGGGGGTGTTAGAGTGCATAATACTTTTGCATATTTAATTATTTAACTATCCTAGGTTTATTATGTGTATGCCAAGATTTTTTAGGTGTTGACTTTTACATGTATCACATTCTAAGGAGCATCTTCTCTCACCCACATGTGTCATGTTCATAGGAAGTATCTTCTATAATTATCAAGGACTTCATATTTTACTTGGTCTCCTTTATAGTGATTCACCGAATTTTCATATGTTAGGGCTCATCTTAAGTATTACTTATATATACTCATCCAATTATTATACTTAGAAGGATTGAAGAGTTGATCCTACCTAATTATAATCCTTTACTTGTGGAATAGCACATCTTATTCTATATATTTATGTTTATGTTTTCTTCATTAGAGTAGCTATTGATTTTCTATTTTAATGCACTTCACTCATCTAGATTATGGGCCTTGCATGATCTCATCTCTATTATTGGTGAATCTTACACCAATCCTGTTTAGCTTCTCTTCTCCTTTGTGTATATCTATCCTTCAAGTACAACTCCAAGGGTAGAAGTTTTATGTGAAGGGTCCAAAACATAATTTTAAACTTGAACTCCTACATGTGATGTCAATCTTATAAGTATTCAAGAGAATTAACCAAGAATAAATTGGTTTAACTTATACCATATTTCTCTATTCAAATATGGTGCCATCCTCTAAGGGGTCAAATGAAGAATAAATGGATCAATTTATAACTCCTTACACCTAGTCACTATCACAAAGACAAGGCAAGCAAGATTATCCCTTAATTGTGGTTTTCCTCCACATAGATTATTTAATAATAGACATTGGCATGTACAAATGAGGTTACAAGTGAAAATTGAATATTCAAAATGAAAGTGGCCAATTGAAACCCATCCCAAATGATCTCATGGAAATACAACTATTCAATTCCATGGGGAGTCAAAAACACTTGTACTTGAGTGTGAATGGAAAATTCCCTCTAAGTTAAATTCCCCAAATTGATATGGAAACCTATTTGAATTTCAAATTTGAAGATGGGCCACTCATCCTCATCTAGGAAACTAGGGTAAGAACAAACAAAAAGAATGGAAGAAAAAAAATACTTTGGGTGAAATTGGTTGAGCCCCAAAATGCTCTAACATCAATGTTTGGTGTCAGGGTGCTCTGTATTGGAGGGGTGTATTGTCAAAATTCTATAGAGACTATCTAAAAATCCTACATTGTGTTTTTGAATAATTTATTTGTGGGTTCTATAGGGGCTTATGCCCATAGAAATAAAATATATATACATAAAGGCTAAAAACTAATTTGATTTAAGATCTAACAATACAATGCTCTCAATATTGTTTGGACGAAATATAGGATAAGCAAACAAAAATAAAAAGAAATATTTTATACTAAACTAGGAGCAACTACAACACCATTTTTTTATAGTCATCACACCAGATTTTGCATGCTTCCTTGTAACTACCTTGATAATATTGCTCTTAGGAAATGACATAAGAGTAAAAAGGATAGAAAACTCTAAATTACTTAATCTAAAAAATTCTTAAAATTGTCAACATAAAGAATCAAACATTAACAAAAATTAGCTACATCTTCAACAAACCTGAAGACAATCAAAAGAACCACTAAAGTACTTCTGAAATCAAAATCACCCATATACAATTACAATACCTCCTTAATCTAACTTAGAATTCAGAAATTTAACCAATTTCATTCCTTTAAAAAGTGTTAACACTTCACTTCATTAGTTGACTCGCTATTAAGAAGAAAGATTTCTTTTAAAAAGTTTATATAAAAACAAAAAACTACTCCCATACAAATTGATGCCAAATTCACCTTTCCAAACTCCATCACAAAATTTAATATCAACAAAATAGGGAGATGTTGCATTTTCAAACTAGACGATTCTTATTTTTCTTTGATCGCCCTATTCATGGCGGCAAACGAGATGGTATTATTAAAAACCAGCGCTTAACCATGTGAAGATTGGTTATGTGAATTATTGTCTTATATCTTATACCTACGCTAAAGCGCCAAGAACCAATATGATTTTGCCACAAAATTCCTTCAGAAGTTTGCAGCAAATAGATTTTATCCCAAAGCTATTTTGACAGGAGCAGTTAAATTGCTTTCAGTCAATGTCTAAGTTGTTTGTATCATCCTAAACGCCATAATATACATGTATTTCCTATGCATCCCTCAAGCTGACTCTGCTCTTACTCCAGCACTACAATGCCTATATTCACCTTTTTCTAATAATACTAATCCAAGGCTGTGATATCTTTCTAGGTTGAGCTTTAAAGAGTTTTTTTTTTTTTTAATATGATTAATTATTAATAAGTTGGTTTTTGAATCAATCAAAAATAAAAAATAAAATATTTTTTAAAAAAGGATTATTATTATATTTTATTAGAAATGAATTTTATCTTGTTTTCATATGCATTATCTTATATAAATTAAGATAAATTAAATAATGATAATAATAATAATAAATATTTTAATAAAATTATTAGTGGATAAGATTTGACTAAAATTTAAGCTAAGTGTGAAGTCTCCCTCCCTTTGGAAAAAGAGGATGATAAGATTGCCTTGAGGTTGGGCCTTCATGGTCTAGTTCCTGGGTCCTTGTGTTAGGAGGCATTGTCATTCCAGAAAGAAAACTCAGAGAGAAGGTTGGTGGTCTCCACCTGCAGCAGATGTCTTGAAAGTTAACACTGAAGGTTCTTCTAGAGGTGATCCCAGGCATGTTGGGTTGGTGGTGCTGGAAGGGATAGCACTAGTAAGGTCATTTTTTTCTTCTCTATTTATAAGGGGTGGGAGACTAATAACCTCATGGAAGGGTTGGCGATTCTTACTGCCATTGAAAGAGCTTGTGCTCTTGGATGGCGTAGGATCATCTATGAGTTGGGATATCAAATAATTATTGATATGTTGAATGAGCCCAAGTTGGATGGTGCTAATTGGAACCTCACCTTTGTGGTTAGACAGATTTTTAGATTGAGCTCTATGCTTGATTTTATATCCTTTCCCTATATTCCATGGGAATGGAACAAGGTTGCTGATTGTTTGGCTAAATGGGCCTCAAAGAATGTTGGGGATTGGCAGGTGGATGGTTGGGAGCATTTATCCCCTGATTATTCCCAAGTGTTCGATAGGCTCATTACTAAGGATATGGAAGGTTGATGGTTTTTTGTTGGTTGGTCTCTTTGGATTGTTGGTTGGTGATCTGTAGGTTTTGTTTTTGGTTATGGGGGACTATTATGGACCCAAATTTCTTCAAGTATGATTGGTTTCTCTTGATTCGTTAAATTTTTACCCTTTTCTCAAAAAAAAGATTTGACTAAAATTTATTATTTAATTTTAAAAATTTAAAATTAAATATATATATTGTGATTATAACTGGTTTTTTTCATTAATCTAATAGAACTCAAATTAATAATTATTAATATTAATGTGTCATATAATGATTATGTCAAAATTTTATTAATATATTAACATTTAGAAAATATATTTAAATTATATATCTTATAAGTGTTGTATTTTTTTACTTTCTTATTATTATTTATATTCAAATAATTTTAATGATAACTAATAAATTTAGTTCAAGAATAAATGTCTAATAAATTATTAATATTAATGTGTTATATTTTATGCCAATAATGGCATGGTGTTATGGTTAAGTTGTCATGTTGTTGTTCTTTCCATCAAGGTTCAAACCTCATTGGGGTTTGTTGAGAATTTATATTAGGGATGAGGTCCCCCATTTGTGAACTCACCTGTACATAGCTTTGGGTCAAAAGCATTTACCCTTTTAAAAAAAAAAGTGTCACATTTTATAATGATTATGTAAAATTATATTCTTTTTAATTTATTTATATTTTTATTAATATTTTTTTAATAAAAAGGAAGGTAAAAACTTTATTGATCCAAGAAAATAGTACAAAGTCAGAAGTACAACCACCCCACTACAGGTCAAAAAACAACAACAAAGCTATCAAGCAACCCCCAAGAAACATCTCATATCCTACATAACCAAATCCTCTAGCTCTTGAAAGACATCCTTAGGAAGGCAACCCCAATCATCCACAATCCAATTTCCCATCTGCTTAGACGTCTATTTAGCCAAGCCATCAACCACCTTATTCCACTCTCATGGGATATGATAGAAGGTGATAGAATCCAGGACACCACCATAGCCAACTACCAATTCACATCCTCTAAATGGCACTTATTCAGCAAGTCAATCATGATTTGAGAATCAAACTCACAAATTATCCTTCTCCAACCAAGGGCGTAAGCCCTTTTCAAAGCCAAGAGGATATCCAAATCCTCCATGAAATTGTTTGAGTGTTGGCCCCTATACTCTAAGAAGAAGAACACAACCACTCTAGAACTATCTATGTCAATGCCACTAACCCCAGCATGACTAGGATTACCTCTAGAGGACCCATTAGTATTAATCTTCAAAACCCCATGAGGAGGCAAACTCCAATGCCCATCTCTTGATACCTTCTCTCTATCATTCTGAATCATAACAGACCTAGGTCCACCCCTGTCACCAATTGGAAGCCCCAAACTTTGAACCACTCTCATATCTTTAGGATCCATAGGGACTAAAAGATCACACTTGGCCACCAAAGTCTCCTAAAGAATCTCAAAAAATTGCATCCAAACATGTTGCACTTGAAGCTTCTTATCCAAAAATATCTTGTGGTTGCTTTCAACCAGATATGCCAAATGATCAAGCTGGGACCAATTGTCTAAGCTATGTTGAGGAACTAAGTTTTAGCTAGAGAGCTCCCCAGTCTAAACTAGAAATCAACCAAAGAAGAGGCATGCCTGCATGGTTGATTCCAAATATCCCATCAGAGGTGCCAAATCACCTTAATAAAAGAGCACTAAAAAAAAGAGATGAGAAGAGTTCTCATCACTATTAGATCACAAGACGCATATAGAGGGGACCTAAGAACCATGCTTCCTAAGATTCTCGCAAGTCATGCATCTATTATGAATCACTAACCAAGAGAAGAAATTTCACTTAGGCCAAGAGAATTTATTTAAAGATCTATTTCCACTAGGGGACCTCATACACCCGAAAATTTGGTTATCTAGCACTTGATGATAGTTTGTTGCCATTTTTTATTTATAACCTCAGAAATAGATATCCATTTTTGAGAGCTTTGTTTAGCTCTCTGAAATGGATATTCATTTTAGAGAGCATTTTATTTTTTAATATATGATTATTTTGCTACGATGCCACCTAATCTTGATGAGATTTGAAGTGACTCGGTGTGTGGACATGTTTTTTTCTTATCACTCCTTTGTTGCAACGTACTAGGTATAATATGCTATGATTAGAGGCTCACAAAGCTATATTTTTTTCTAGCTTTAAATGTCCTTCTTTTGGCTTCTGACCAGTCAAGATTTTGTAATGTACTAACCCTTCTATGAATTAAAAATTTCTAATTTTACACCAAACAAGTAAATAAACAAGTAACAAATCATTGCAATAAACATTTTTCTTTTTCTTTATTGATAAATTCCAACCAAGATGCATAACATATTACAACATGAATTTATTTCATTTCATATAATACATCAGAGCAAGAAACATACATTTGCATACATAGCTCACTCAAAGAGCTTTAGAACAAATAGTTGTAAGATAGTCCAGGATCCTTCCTTTCAAATCTTGGTTCTTTTGTTTCCTACTATGGAGGAGAAGCATCACTTAGGTGTTTTTCCACCATCCATGAACTCATAATGTGGTCCCCCTCACATCTATCATTTGATAGATGGCTCTTCCCTTTGACGAAGAGATTGATAAAGTAACTGATAATGAAAACCAACTCATCATAGTGTTGTGTCCACATAACTAGAACTTGTAATCTAACAATCTATGTCTAGCATGTAATATTGGATCACGGTGAACTGGCAGTGGAGCCAAAGTTCATCACACTACTTTGGCCAAAGTGTTTCATTCAGTATGTTCTACTGAGGGTCATCTATCATGTACACTACTCAGGGTCGATTTGAATTAAGACTATCTTAAGCTACGCATAGGTATTTCCTTCAATGGATAGTCCATCATCCCAGATAACCTACAACCATATTATTCTACTATAAATAAACCTACTTAACTAGTAAGTTCACAAGATAGGTATTTCCATTCAATAGATAGTCCTTCATTCCAAAGATAACCTAAATACTTGGATAACCAGGTATTTACAAGTAAGTAATCAATTCTCTCCCATAATGGATTATCTCTCCTAGGAGTAAACACAAGCTTTCCTAGTTAAATCAATAACTTAGTTAAATGCACCATATGTTCTTTTCATGTTAAAACATACCTAGTATATAACATCTTTGGTCATAATATAGTTGTGTAACCATCTCTTACGGAAAATATCTATGAATTCCCCCCATGTCAACTTCCATGAGTTGATCTTAAGTTCCAACTTCTTGTTCATCCACCAGTTAGAGGTTTCCCCTACTAATTGATACACACCCCATACAGCTTTAGTAACTTCATCATAGTTTCCTATTTCAAAATAATTTTCCATTTGAACAATTCATACATCAGCCTCATCACCTCTAGTACTACCATCAAACTTAGGTGGAATAACATTTTTCATGTCCCTGGAAAGTTTGAAAGCTACAAGCTTCTTATTCCTTTCCACCAATGTTGTAAGTGATTTTTCCTTCTCATGATTATGGTTTTCATTATGCCCATGGGAATAATTTTCTCCCTCACTGTAACACCCCTCCATTTTGGCTCTTTGATCGACAGTGTTTTCTTTGTAATGGTTGTGTTTGATTATGCTTTGACTTTGGAACTTGGTTGTTTTTGACCGCTATCTATTAAACAATGTGAATGATATATTTTGATGTGATGATTATTTTACTCTGATGCTACATTTATGGCATGTTTTGGATTAATTTAGCAAATAACTGATTTAACGATGTTTTATGCTGTTGATCATGTTATTGATGTTAGATGCGTCAGTTAGTGATATCATATTGGTGAAGGGGACGGGATTGTATCGCTCGCTTGTGAGCGCCCTACAATTTCGAGATTCCCTCTTCATAGTGTGTTTGATCATATTATACATATTTTGCACGTTTGACATGCTCTTTGTTGCAGGTTGACAGGTACATGACATCGACTCCACCTGGTTTCATAGGCTTGAGCATGTCCAATTACCAACGGTAATTGATTGGGAGATAGTAGCTAGGTTTTTCTATGTCAAGCCACCACCCTAGTCACAGTGTGTCGTCGGGTTGTAGTCGGGTTGGTTGTTATGTTGCCTTGTCTCCGTGTTCTTATTTAAATTCAAGTTAAATGGCTTATGTTGCTTAACTGTTGATTAAATGCTTTTGGTTGTAATGCTAGGAATATTAATTACTGTATTAATTAATTTAATTTAATTAATAAAATAATCTAATATTGGATTAGATTTATTTTATTGGTTAATTAAATTAATTGTTTGAATTAATTAAGTTATTCCTTGAATTAAAAGTGTTAAAAAGATTTAAATTAGTTTGTGTGAAAAGAAGGTTTTAAAATATGTTGAATTCTATTTAGAAAATTGAAAATTGTTTAAGTTATTCAAAATTCCAAATATCTTCAATGCAATGACTTTTGGGTAGAAAACATATTTTCTGAAATAGTTGACTATTTTGGTAAAAGATATTTGTATTTGAATTGAATTTAGTTTGAATTTGAATTTGCACTTTAATTTGTATTGAATTTTAATGTGAATTTGAAACTTAATTTGAAGTGGATTTGAATTTGAATTTGGAAAATTTGGAAAAGAATATATTTTCATTTTAGGGTTTTCTTTCAAGGGGCTTATGGGAAAATTGGTTGCAAAAGAGGGCTTTTGGATTTTTTTGGATGGATTTTTGGTTTGAAAATGAAGATCTTGGGAGGAGATTGTCAAAGAATTCTTGGTTTGATTTTGGTGGAGAGGCTTGGAGGAGGCTATTATTGTGGACTTGAAAGAGTGCTTGGAAATCTCCATTGTTGAAGCTTGCAAATTCTGTAGAAAACACAAGGTTCCATCATTTCTCCCTTCTTCTTCTTGCTCATTTTGAATGATTGCAAATGTAGTTTTAGATTCAATGAAAATTCATGGAAAAGCTTCCAAATTTGCAAAATTATAGATAGATTTGGAAATAGAAACAAAATCAAAGAAAACTCTATTTTAGAACTAGATTTTGAAAACCCATTTTGTTGTTTTTGAAAATAAGTTCTATTCTTGAAATGGGTTTGGATTATTTTCACAATTTGAGTTTGAAATCTAAATCTGGGTATATGTATATTTATTATATCTGAAAATTTGGATTGTGGGATAAACCTAGAAAATACCCTGTATTTTCGCCATGTATAGACGAAGGGTTTTTTTTTTTTTAAAAAAATTTGTTTGGTTGTCGTGGGGTGGGAGGTCAAACCCCACTGCCACCACACAGACCGTGGCCAGAACGGCCACAGACTGTGTGAGGAACACACAGACCTTGGCCAGAACAGCCACGAGCTATGTGAAGCCCACATAGGCCACGACCGTAAGGCTACGAACTGTGTGAAGCCCACATAGGCCGCGGCTGAAACGACCATGGACTGTGTGGAGCTCACACAGGCCATGCGGCCAGTTAGGGCATCGTGGGATTTCCAACGAATACCTCAGATTTCGTTTTATTGTATTTTATTTTATATGTAACTTTTGATATTTATTATTTAATATTATATTAATATTAATATATAATATATAATATATTATTTATATAATATTAATATAATATTTAAATAATATTTATTTAAATAATAATTAAATAGTATTATTAATTAATGGATCTAAGATGAGATAAGTTTAACGGATTCAAAATAAATGTTTTAATATATATTAAATTATTTGTTCTGGAATTAATGGTAAACTTAGATTAGGTAAATTGTTTTAAATGTTAGTTGAATGACTTCATTATTTAAGCGTCGTGATTATGGTTATTGTTGAGAAATTTGAATAAAGAAATGATTTATTTTGCAAAAGAAAAATTAGTTATTTTAAATGGAATTGTCACTTTAGTTAACAACGATATTTAAAGAGTTTATTTTAAACCCTATCCTTAATCAAACAAACGGAATAAAAATATTAAATTTAATTCCTTAATGATGCCAAGTGAATATTAGATAATTTAATGATTATTTAAAAGTTGGTTTTATAATTGAATACCTTTATTTATAAATTCCATTTTGATTATTACGGATAATCAGGGAATCTTTAAATATAAAATAATGTTTGGAGGCACATGTTTGAAGGATGTTTAATATTTAAAATAGGAACTTGAAATGTTCATTCCATTTGTATAGACGAAATGAGATTGATGTATGATCTAACGTTTTATTTAAAATATTGATTTTGATTAATTATAGATTGATCAAGTAGAGTTGTATTATTGGTTTAAATTCTAAAATGTCTTGAATCTAGAATATGGTTGTGAAATTTAGAGTAAATGATCTATTCTTTGTATATTTTTATGTCGTGAAAAGAGATGGGTTCAATTGTTTGGATTAATGCAAGTAATAGAAACTGTGTTTGACTGGATTTAGGAAATGCGAACAGTAGTTTATTTATCTGACTAAAATGCTTGTAGTGTTATAATGTTCGTCCTCGATGTTGTGGGATTAGAGTGAATGTTATGTAAGTCTTCCAGTGTGTTATCTTGAAATGATGTTGTGCATCATGGGTTTGTTATTGTTTAAATTGTGAAGTGCTTGAGTTATGTTTCAGTGGAAACCTAGTTACGAGGACAGGTTGTGTGACCTTATGGCTTAAGGTTCAGTCGTGTTTCAGTTTGTTATGTGGGTTGTCATTATGTTAGTCAACCTTGTGTTAGCCATGGGTCGTGCACGCTTTGGTTTCAGTTTTGGACATCCGTAGTGGTGTTACCTGTTGAGGTGTTTGGATTATTTGTGATAAGTGTTAGTGCATTATCTACCCTTGGCATGTGGTTGAGTTATGTGTTGTCGATAGGGGAGTGGCTTTCAACAAGCACCGGGCCCAAAGTGGTTCCAGGATAACTCGCGTGAGAGTCAATTAATTAAGTGGAAATTAAATAACTTATACTAGGGATAGAGTAGCTTTGAACATTAATAAGATAATTTAGCCTCTCTCATTGGCTCAAGGGCTTGTACGAGACTTGAGATGAGTTGGGAAGGCCTGGAATGGCAAGATCATTATCTTGTCTTTACGAGAGATAATCGATTCCGCTCTGGTGTGCATGTGGGGTTGGGAGTCAGTTGAGGTTTCTAGGATATCCCTAGAGGGGGGCCGGGACCTAGGAAGACTTGCTAGGAGATCCCATGCAACATTTGCGATGACACTCCTATGATAACAGTGGGTATGGTGTTGTACCATGGGTTTTTTATTGTACAGTGATTGTACTCCAGTTTTGTACTCTGGAAGCATTGTAACCATGATGTTAAGTGATGTGGTATATGTTCTTGTTTGCAGTTCAGTTTTTGTGTTAGCCTGTGTCTAGTAGTAGATGGTCTTGTCTAGGAAATCCTTGTTACTATCTCCTAGCATGGGGGGTGAGCCTTTTGGTTTCACTTGGTTGGGTGGAATGTGCACCTTCCTCTGTTGGTTTTTTCTCTTACTCGTGTGGACGATACTTTCATGTTGGAGAGCTCGTTGGATCCAGATGCTATTATGGCTTCATTCTTTTCAGTTGATCTTTATTCTTTTACCCCTCATTTGTTATTGAGGTGGAATTTGTAAATTGTAATCATGATTATTAGATTTACCTCATTCGGGGAATGAGTGTTGTAATCATATTGTTTAAATGTTGTTATTGGAATCTTGAGGTATTTATTATCCTTGTTGTAATTTATCTTGTATGGGATGTATGTAATCTTAATTCTGTAAGTGATTAATGTTTTGGTTTCAATTGATGTTAATTGTTGTATGAGTTTTAAAGTAATCTTTGTCTCGTGGCCTTAGAGGTTGTTGGCAATGTGTATTCATCTTACATGTTATTTGTACTTAAAAAAAAAAAATGGTACATTTATGTAGTGATTTGCAACTTCCTCTACGGTTGCGTGTTGGGGCATTACACATGGTATCAGAGCCTAGGTTTAAACACTGGGTACTTTGGGATTATGTTGGACCCATTATGTTGTAAGCTGTGTAGGTTATACTCTGGGCACTATGAGCCCATTGTATTGACCTAGTTGTTTTACTCTTTCGTGTTGTTTTCCTTTTGGGTTGATTTCTCTTGTTTCCCTAGAAGTTATCATTAGGGGGTGTAAGTCCAATGGTGCAGGAAACCAGTGGAAGGGATAGGATCCTTGGTGTAGTGCACAATGCACCGATATCCTTTCTACTAGAAGAATGTATTATGGACGATTGTGTGGGGTGTGAAATTGGTGTGTTGTGTGTGGTGGACGACAATCAGTTTTGTTGTTGTTTCCACCCTTGCATGTCTTTTTGTTGAATGCTTTTGTGAGGGTTAGGCTTGCAAGCCTACCAAGAGGTGTGTTTTGTTTGGCTCCCTTCTTGTTGCTTGGCTCTTTTGTTGTGTAAAGAGTTGTGACCCTTGAGTGGTTCTTGAGTGTGGTTATATTATGTTTGTTGGGTGTATTCCAAGTGCTTGGTATGGCGAGATAGACATAGACCTCTTTCCTTGAGTGCCTTAGTATGGCGTTTGTATCTTATGAGAAAATGGTTATGCATTCATAAAGGTCTGTTTAATCAGATCAAACCTTGGCTAAAGGACCTAAGTCCCTAAGTTGCATTCATAATCATGGAAACGTATAATATGAATAGAAAACCATTTTGTACTAAGTAAAATTTTAGAGAAAATAAAGGATTAGTGAAACCATTGCATGTTAATGATAATTGCATAGTAGGTGCATCTTGTTGGTGAGGCCTATAGTCCCCAATTTTATTGTTAAGTTTTAATGAAATCATGTTGATGTTGGATTATTGTACCTAGATTCAAAATGCCAAATGTTAAATGAATGTTGAAGTGATAATGTGCATACCTTGTCTTGATCAAACATTGTAATGATATCTCATTATGTGTGGCCTTGTGATGATTTCCGGTGATGTGTATTGGTGCATATGGGTATTATGTATGTTAATCAGTGGATATGTGTTTTGGAATTTTGGTTGGTGGTTGCTTCACCATGTTGATTGTATAGATTAATAGTGTGCTTGGTTGGGTTGATTATAGCACAGGTTGTTTTATGTTGAGGTGTGGAGTGGTTCAGTTTTAGAACCATTGATTATGTGTGATTTTATGGAGTTTGTACTAGGGGTGCTTGCAAGCTTCTAGGAGTAAGCCTGACCCTAAGGGGGAGGATGTAACACCCCTCTGTTTTCGCTCTTTGATCAGTAGTGTTTTCTTTGTAATGGTTGTGTTTGATTATGCTTTGACTTTGGAACTTGGTTGCTTTTGACCACTATCTATTAAACGATGTGAATGATATATTTTGATGTGATGATTATTTTACTCTGATGCTACCTTTATGGCATGTTTTGGATTAATTTAGCAAATAACTGATTTAACGATGTTTTATGCTGTTGATCATGTTATTGATGTTAGATGCATCAGTTAGTGATATCATATTGGTGAAGGGGACGGGATTGTATCGCTCGCTTGCGAGTGCCCTACAATTTCAAGATTCCCTCTTCATAGTGTGTTTGATCATATTATACATATTTTGCACGTTCGACATGCTCTTTGTTGCAGATTGACAAGTACATGACATCGACTCCACCTGGTTTCACAGGCTTGAGTGTGTCCAATTACCAATGGTAATCAATTGGGAGATAGTAGCTAGGTTTTTCTATGTCAAGCCACCACCCTAGTCACAGTGTGTCATCGGGTTGTAGTCAGGTTGGTTGTTATGTTGCCTTGTCTCTCTGTTCTTATTTAAATTCAAGTTAAATGGCTTATGTTGCTTAACTACTGATTAAATGCTTTTGGTTGTAATGCTAGGAATATTAATTACTGTATTAATTAATTTAATTTAATTAATAAAATAATCTAATATTGGATTACATTTATTTTATTGGTTAATTAAATTAATTGTGTTAATTAATAAAGTTATTCCTTGAATTAAAAGTGTTAATAAGATTTAAATTAGTTTGTGTGAAAAGAAGGTTTTAAAATATGTTGAATTCTATTTAGAAAATTGAAAATTGTTTAAGTTATTCAAAATTCCAAATATCTTCAATGCAATGACTTTGGGGTAGAAAACATATTTTCTGAAATAGTTGACTATTTTGGTAAAAGATGTTTGTATTTGAAATTGAATTTAGTTTGAATTTGAATTTGCAATTTAATTTGTATTGAATTTTAATGTGAATTTGAAACTTAATTTGAAGTGTATTTGAATTTGAATTTGGAAAATTTGGAAAAGAATATATTTTCATTTTAGGGTTTTCTTTCAAGGGGCTTATGGGAAAATTGGTTGCAAAAGAGGGCTTTTGGATTTTTTTGGATGGATTCTTGGTTTGAAAATGAAGATCTTGGGAGGAGATTGTCAAAGAATTCTTGGTTTGAATCCTTGGCTAAGATTGTGAAGTTGAAAGAGTGCTTGGAAATCTCCATTGTTGAAGCTTGGAAATTTTGTAGAAAACACAAGGTTCCATCATTTCTCCCTTCTTCTTCTTGCTCATTTTGAATGATTGAAAATATAGTTTTAGATTCAATGAAAATTCATGGAAAAACTTTCAAATTTGCAAAATTATAGATAGATTTGGAAATAGAAAAAAAATCAAAGAAAACTCTATTTTAGAACTAGATTTTGAAAACCCATTTTGTTGTTTTTGAAAATAAGTTCTATTCTTGAAATGGGTTTGGATTATTTTCACAATTTAAGTTTGAAATCTAAGTCTGGGTATATGTATATTTATTATATCTGAAAATTTGGATTGTGGGATAAACCCAGAAAATACCCTATATTTTCGCCATGTATAGATATAGGGATTTTATTTAAAAAAAAAAAAAAAATTGTTTGGTTGTCATGGGGTGGGGGGTCAAACACCACCGCCACCACACAGACCACGGCCGAAACGGCCACAGATTGTGTGAGGAACACACAGACTACGACCGGAACGGCCACAGGCTGTGTGAAGCCCACACAGGCTGTGGTCGTAAGGCCACGAACTGTGTGAAGCCCACACAAGCCACGACTGGAATGACCATGGACTGTGTGGAGCTCACACAGGCTGCGCGACCAGTTAGGGCATCGTGGGATTTCCAACAAATACCTTGAATTTCGTTTTATTGTATTTTATTTTATATGTAACTTTTGATATTTATTATTTAATATTATATTATATTAATATATAATATATAATATATTATATATATAATATTAATATAATATTTAAATAATAATTAAATAGTATTATTAATTAATGGCTCTAAGATGAGATAAGTTTAACGGATTCAAAATAAATGTTTTAATATATATTAAATGATTTGTTTTGGAATTAATGGTAAACTTAGATTAAGTAAATTGTTTTAAATGTTAGTTGAATGACTTCATTATTTAAGTGTCGTGATTATGGTTATTGTTGAGAAATTTGAATAAAGAAATGATTTATTTTGCGAAAAAAAAATAGTTATTTTAAATGGAATTGTCACTTTAGTTAACAATGATATGTAAAGAGTTTATTTTAAACCCTATCCTTAATCGAACAAATGGAATAAAAATATTAAATTTAATTTCTTAATGATGCCAAGTGAATATTAGATAATTTAATGATTATTTAAAAGTTGGTTTTATAATTGAATACCTTTATTTAGAAATTCCATTTTGATTATTACGAATAATAAGGGAATCTTTAAATATAAAATAATGTTTGGAGGCACATGTTTGAAGGATGTTTAATATTTAAAATAGGAACTTGAAATGTTCATTCCATTTGTATAGACAAAATGTGATTGATGTATGATCTAACGTTTTATGTAAAATATTGATTTTGATTAATTATAGATTGATCAAGTAGAGTTGTATTATTGGTTTAAATTCTAAAATGTCTTGAATCTGGAATATGGTTGTGAAATGTAGAGTAAATGATATGTTCTTTATATATTTTTATGTCATGAAAAGAGATTGGTTCAATTGATTGGATTAATGCAAGTAATAGAAACTGTGTTTGACTGGATTTAGGAAATGCAAACAGTAGTTTATTTATCTAACTGAAATTCTTGTAGTGTTATAATGTTCATCCTCGATGTTGTGGGATTAGAGTGAATGTTATGCAAGTCTTCCAGTGTGTTATCTTGAAATGATGTTGTGCATCATGGGTTTGTTATTGTTTAAATTGGGAAGTGCTTGAGTTATGTTTCAGTGGAAACCTGGTTACCACAACAGGTTGTGTGACCTTATGGCTTAAGGTTGAGTCGTGTTTTAGTTTGTTATGTGGGTTGTCATTATGTTAGTCAACCTTGTGTTAGCCTTGGGTCGTGCACACTTTGGTTTCATTTTTGGACATCTGTAGTGGTGTTACCTGTTGAGGTGTTTTGATTATTTGTGATAAGTGTTAGTGCATTGTCTACCCTTGGCATGTGGTTGAGTTATGTGTTGTCGATAGGGGAGTGGCTTTCAACGAGCGTCAGGCCCAAAGTGGTTCCAGGATAACTCATGTGAGAGTCAGTTAATTAAGTGGAAATTAAATAACTTGTACTAGGGATAGAGTAGCTTTGAACATTAATAAGATAATTTAGCCTCGCTCATTGGCTCAAGGGCTTGTACAAGACTTGAGATGATTCGGGAAGGCCTGGAATGGCAAGATCATTATCTTGTCTTTACGAGAGATAATCGATTCCACTCTAGTGTGCATGTGGGGCCTGGAGTCGGTTGAGGTTTCCAGGATATCCCTGGAGGGGGGCCGAGACCTAGGAAGACTTTCCAGGAGTTCCCATGCAACCTTTGCGATGACACTCCTCCTATGACAGTAGTTGGTATGGTGTTGTACTATGGGTTTTTTATTGTACAGTGATTGTACTCCATTTTTGTACTCTGGAAGCATTGTAACCATGATGTTAAGTGATGTGGTATATGTTCTTGTTTGAAGTTCAGTTTTTGTGTTAGCCTATGTCTAGTGGTAGATGGTCTTGTCTAGGAAATCCTTGCTACTATGTCCTAGCATGGGGGGTGAGCCTTTTGGTTTCACTTGGTTGGGTGGAATGTGCACCTTCCTCTGTTGGTTTTTTCTCTTGCTCGTGTGGATGAGACTTTCATGTTGGAGAGCTCGTTGGATCTAGATGCTATTCTGGCTTCATTCTTTTCAGTTGATCTTTATTCTTTTACCCCTCATTTTTTATTGAGGTGGAATTTTTAAATTGTAATCATGATTATTGGATTTACCTCATTCGGGGAATGAGTGTTGTAATCATATTGTTTAAATGTTGTTATTGGAATCTTGAGGTATTTATTATCCTTGTTGTAATTTATCTTGTATGGGATGTATGTAATCTTAATTCTGTAAGTGATTAATGTTTTGGTTTTAATTGATGTTAATTGTTGTATGGGTTTTAAAGTAATCTTTGTCTCGTGGCCTTAGAGGTTGTTGGCAATGTGTATTCATCTTACATGTTATTTGTACTTAAAAAAAAATTGGTACGTTTAACTAGTGAATTGCAACTTCCTCTAGGGTTGCGTGGCAGGTCATTACACTCATGATCATTAATGGGTACTTCCTTTTCTACCCTATCCATAACTCTTTCTTGTTCAAAGTTAGCCAACCTTGCCAAGATTTGGTCAAGCCTAGCCTCTACTCCAGTGGTTCCTTGTCCAACCTCTTGACTTCCACCAGGATTAGTTTGTGTCCTTACCATGCTTACATGATTTGTTTCTACCTAAATGTTTTATCCATGTTAGACTAAATTATGTTATCAATTATCTTATGGAAAACATAAAAATAAACATTCATATGTACACAAGAATTTTCCGCGTAGGATTAAGCATATGGTTCTTTTTATAAACACATAATTTTATTCATTTCTTGAGGATTTCAATATCCTTTCAATTACATGGAGTGACTACTCAGATAGTCGAGTGGAAAGTATCCTTCCCATTTACTCGGAGACACATAACTTAAAGGAGTATAACCTACAAACTAAGACAGTTGTTGTTCCCTATCTTTTTGTTCACCTCTCATATATTCATACCTATCCCAAAAAGGATAATAACCTTAGAATTTATCATCTAATACATAGTTATGCGAGACAATGTCAATATGGTGTTCATTAACAATGCAGTCTACCCTTTTCATAGACATTTGTTCATGAGACCATTTCTCATTTGGTGGTGTCCTTGGTACATATCTCTTGGACTCTTTACTTGAAGAAATTGATATTACATCAGCTAGTGGTAGAACCCTAGGATCCCTAAAGATGAATGCAGGACTAACGCTTTCTTTCGAAGGCATATCCATGGAAAATGGTAATGACTCAGACTTTTCTGGTGAGATGGCTGGTAGGTAATTGTACATAGCCTCCATCTTCATCTTCCTCTACACATCACTAATTTGAGAAAGTGTGTGACAAAAATTTTCAGTGTCACTCAACCAGATGGAATTATCGTAGTTGGTTCCTTCTATGGTTATAACAATGGCTTCTTTTTCCTTATTGGCCTTTAGGTGACACTCATTTTTTATTACTTACTTTCAAGTCATTAATCTAAGACACACCATCCTAGCACAATAATTCACAACATTAGATAATGTTGGATGGAAAGAATGATGATCTCATAGGTTCCAAAGCTAAACTTGGTAGCTCTGATACCACATGTAATGTACTAACCCTTCTATGAAGTAAAAAATTCTAATTTTACACCAAACAAGTAAATAAACAAGTAACAAATCATTGCAATAAAAAAATTTCTTTTTCTTTATAGATAAATTCCAACCAAGATGCATAACATATTACAACACGAATTCCTTTTAATTTCATATAATACATCAAAGCAAGAAACATACATTTTCATACATAGCTCAAAGAGCTTTAGAACAAATAGTTGTAAGACGGTCTAGGATCCTTCCTTTCAAATTTGGTTCTTCTATTGCCTACTGTGGAGGAGAAGCATCACTCAAGCACTTCTCCAGCAACTAAGGACTCATAAGGCGGTCCCTCGTACATATATCATTTGATAGATGGCCCTTCCCTTCAATGAAGAGATTGGTATAGTAACTGATAATGACAACCAACTGAGCATAGTGTTGTTTCCTACATAACTAGAACTTATAATCCCACAATCTCTATATAGCATGTAATACTAGATCACGGTGAACTGATAGTGGAGCCAAAGGTCATCACACTAATTTGGCCAAAGTGTTTCATTCAATATGTTCTATTGAGGGTCATCTATCACATACACTACTCAGGGCCGATTTGACTTAAGGCTATCTTAAGATACGCATAGGTATTTCCTTCAATGGATAGTCCATCATCCTAGATAATCTAAAACCATATTAATCTACTATGAATAAACCTACTTAACTAGTAAGTTCACAAGCTAGGTATTTCCATTCAATGGATAGTCCTTCATTCCAAAGATAACCTAAATACTTGGATAACCCTACTTACAAGTAATTAAACAATTCCCTCCCATACTAGATTATCTCTCCTAGGAGTAAACACAATATTTCCTAGTTAAATCAATAGCTTAGCTAAATGCACCATATGTTATTTTCGTGTTTAATCATACCTAGTGTATAATACCTATGATAACACCCATCTCCTACTATGGAGTACATAAAAACACAATATGAAAACAACACGATAGCTTCAACTTCCTTTTCAAACTAATCTACATTCACTAATTCATATATTAGAAAAGAATCTCAACCATGCATGCAAGACACATGATTCAAAGTAAAATAACAAAGAAGAAGAGATCCTCATGCCTGTTATCGCTTATCCAAACTAAAAGGAGCAAAGCATCCTTCTCCAACTGCAATTAGCTTGACAAACAACTTCTCAAGAAATGTCACTATAATCTCCACCTCTCAAGTTGATAGGTTACTCCTCTCAAAATGTAATCTCCTCACAAACTATAAGAACTCTCTTCCTATCTCTCTTTCAGTGTTAAGCAAAGTATGGCTGGTTATAATGCAAAAAATAGGAATTGCAAAAGATGTCTAATCTCTTGAAAGGAATGCATCCCTCACAATGAAATGGTTTAGCTATTTATAGAGCAATGAAGTAACCTCAAAGCCTATAGTTTAGGAATGCAATTGGATAGCAAGCTTAATACAGAGAAACACATGAAACAAAGCAATAAGGTGGCAATAGCTTAGACTCAGCAAAACCTCCTACAGATCTTGTTTCCATGATAGCAATCCAAAGACTAATTCAATTAGCATATATGCATAATTCAAATTAATATAATGAAAAGACATCTACAGCAAATCAAACACAAAGGTGGTGCCAATTCTAACTCTTTTTCCTTCATATTTGGCACAACCAAACTTGGTATTCTTTCATTTTATGACAGTAGGTTTCAATCAATCCAAATGGTAAATGAATCAACTTGGAAGTTAATAAGTTCAGATAAAGTCAAGCATGTTCTCAATAAAGGTGTTGACCAAGTCAAGCAAATGATAGAATACAAACTCAAATGTAATGCAATGAGTTAAATCACGTCTCATTCCTTATAGAAATCAGTTTGCATTGATGGTCATAAGTTATAAATTCGGCCTCCATTGACATAGTCAATATCAACCTTATTCATAGTCTCTATTGACTTCTAAACAACCTTTAAATTGGCTTAAATAAATAAGAGATAATCAATTTCATTTAACATATATAGTATGTTAAATATAATAATTATTATTATATATTTAAGTACCTTAATGTATTTATATATTTATATATATATATATGTGTGTGTGTATATATATATATGTATATATATATGTATACATATCTATGTATATATAATCATATATATAGATATATATATCGTAAGCTAATAGTGTAAGCATACATTCGATATATATATTATATGTATATATATCTAGATAAGAGTACAGGAAATATAATATATAATAAACACATTATAACAAATGTATGTGCATATATATGTGTGTGTTTGTGTAAATGTATATGCCTCTATGTACATGAATGTGTATGTATATCTATATTGATGCATCTGTATGAGCATGTCCATTTGCCAACGTACACATGTATCAATATACATATGGATACATGTATATATACTATGTGTATATATATGTGTGTGCATTCACATCCGATTCACATATAGCCATTCACAATTACCACCATATTGATAAGTGTTTACATGTGGTACATCTATACATATGCATATACATGTCATTAGATCCTATTGATATGCATGTGCATATATATAAACATACTTCCACGTACATCCCTCTTGTCCATATGATCGTAATAGCACAAGAAATATCTCAAAAGCTTAAATAGATAAACATCACCCAATGTATGTAGAAGTAAACAAGACTCTCAAATGCAAACATATGACTAGGGATGACTTACCTATTACCCACAAACTGATTCAACTCAATCATTCTAATGTGGTGTGTGTAAATTCTCAAATAGTTTACTTTTACCGATTACCCGACCAAAATCTTCTCCTGAGTGATACTTCCCCTCCACCTAGAGGAATGGAACACATACTTGCATCCACTGACACATGTACATTGCAGTCAATTGTTCATAACATATGCAATATACATAAACATCTCCAAAGTTAGAATAATAATAATTCAATAACCTTTCATTCACTTATATGTAGTATTTCACCACAAATAACATCAACTGAGGTAATATCAAATGAGACAATCATCAAATGAGATAACATTCATACTGATAAGAAGGTACAAGCATTATTTATTCATCTTCAAAATTCACATTACGTTCAAATTTACCCTATGCAAAAATAGTAAATAGTAACTCTACATTTGGGGTGTAACAGATTTCTTTGGAGTTTTGCACAGAGAAGAGTGTATGGTGGATTTGCCCAATCCATCTCGAGATGATGATGTTTCCTCTAATAATTATTCACCTTCTATAAATTCTTATGATGCAGGAGCATCCAGGGTGTAAGAGCAATCTTGCATCACCCAAAAAAAATGTTGTTTCTTTTCAATAAGGGCTAAATTTGGTAGGGTTACTATTTTAGTAAGTTTACATTTATGCATAGTTGGACATGAAATCTTACACAGACCTCCAGAATGGTAAATTGAAGCCAATGGTGAAGAAATCACTTCAATACCATTTGTCATTTAATAGATATTAAAATTTTAATTTTTGAAAATCCTAGTAAAATCTTTGGGGTCAATTTTGAGACACTTAGAGGCTCTAGATGGGCCTGAAAATTTGGTGGAAAACGAAAGTGGTTGGCCTTTAGTCCCTACTTGTTGGCACAAGATTTCTCGAGACCTTTCCAAAAAGTTATTATAATAGAAAATCAGACTGTCAGATCAAAATTTATGACCCTGCGAAGTTGTAATACCAAAATTAATAAAATTTCAAAATATCTTCCTAAGGAAGTTACACTTTCCAGAAGATTCTAGGGTGGTTACACCTTCCAAATAAAGGATGTAAAAGGGGATTACAAAGAGGAGGCGAGAGCAGAGTAGATGGTGGCTTTTATTTGAAGATTTGCAAATTTATGTAATTAGAAATCCCATGTGATGGCAAATATAATGTTGTAATTTCATTTTCATTTCAGTGATAATAGAAAATATTTGCTTTCCTTTTTGCATTTTGTGTGTGCCATTATTTGTTGTTTTTTTTTTTTAGTTTTAGATTGTAAGGGGAGTACCCTTCATCAGCTTATATGGTTACTAAGAGGCTATCTTATCAGGCTTCTTGGAAATATGACTATTTTTTCAAGGTGGAGTGCAGGTGCGTGAAGGGGGGTCGTGTTGAACAACTCAACTAAACTAGCACATTGCAAATAGAATACCTATTTCAAAAGGGGGATGTTAATTCCCGTAAGGCCATCATGAGAATTATCGGAGATGACTTCCAGGGTGGTGGTCATATCCATGATGGACTTGTGTATTAGCACTTTTTCACAAACTATATCCAGGTTCTCAGATTCAAGTTATGGGGGATTCAAGCTAGCAACACACAATTCATGGGGAGCATATGGATGATGTGATTCAACCAACATGGATAATTTTGTTGTTGATTTGGCTTCTATTTTCATGGTGGGGGTTTTGAATCTACACACTGAGAAGAAAAAGCTAAAACTTCAAAAGGATTGGAAGATGTTTAGAAAATGGGTGGAGGTTAAAAACAACATCAACACCTTTATTACTTTTTGGAGGCCAATCCTAATCTACTCCCACAAGATATTGTCACTCGGCTGGTGGAGATTGCCAATGGACTGGGTTATCTTTACCACTCAATGTAATGCCTTGGCTTCAATTTGTAATTACATGCAAATGATGATAGACTATAGCTTTTTCATTGGTGTGGATACTGGTGCCACCAACTATTTTGGCCTTTGATGGTGTTGTAACTATCTTTTTCTTTCATGGAATATAGGGAGCTACCCATTTTTGAAAGCTTCAATAATTTTTTTAAAATATGACATATATTAATATTAATATTATTAATATGAAATTTTAATAATATTAATATTTTTAATATAATATTAATATATATTAATATATTAATGATTAATATATTAATATATATGTATATAATATTAATAATTAATATATTAATATATATATGTATATATTATTAATATTATATATAATATATAATATGTATAAAAATATTTTATTATTATCTAATATAATAGTATACTATATTATTATCTAATATAATAATATATTATATTATTAAATATTAAATACATGTACTCAGTGTCAAAAAATTGTAAGTTTTGAATAATGGATATCTAAAATATATAATAGATATCTACTATTAAACCCAAGTAACAGATATCCATTATTTATAAATTGGATACCTATTATAATTGGATATCCGCTTTTAAAAAGTGGATATCAGTTATGCTTTGATCTTTACTTTAGCAAAATATACTTTTTACCAACCCAACCAAAAATCCAAACGTAAATTCTATGATTTTCACTTCCTCATGTCATATTCTTCTATTGCATTTCCATTGTTTGGCCCCCATGATCCTGGACAGACCCAAAGGAGTAATCAACAATGAAATATAATTTATATTTTTTTTAATAAGGAGATGAATAAGTTTTTATAAATCATCATATCTCTCTGTTATTTTCTCTACCTCTCTAATTTCACTCTCTCTCCCCCCTAAGCTCTAGACCTATCTTTCCACCTCTCTCTCTCTCTCCCTCCCTCCATCTCTCTTTTTCTCTCTTTATACCTCTCTCTCAATTTATTGAGCTCTAGACTAATCTTTTTAACTATTTATTCCTCCCTCCTTCCCTCTCTCTTTGATCCTCTTTAGACCTTTCTCTTTAGACCTCTCTCTCTCTCACTCTCTCTCCTTGAGCTATGTACCTACCTCTATACCTCTTTCTCCCTCCCTCCTTCCCTATATCTTTATCCCTTTATAGATCTCTATCTTTATCTCTAGATCTATGTCTCTACCTCTCTCTCCATCCATCCTTCCCTATCTACTTAACTCAATCTCAACTATCTCCCTATCCCTATAGCTATCTATCTATATCTCTCCTTGTCACCTCTCACTCTCTCTTTATACCTACCAATCCCTCCCTCCCTCAATATCTCTCTTTCTATATCTCTCTCTCCCAAGCTCTAGATGGGTGATCCCACAATAGTGGTTTACAATTTTTGGAAAAATTGGACACTTAAATAATTTTTTTTAACTAAATCTTCAATTTTGGGAACCTATATCGGCTAAACTATGAGGAATTTGAAGATGATGAAAACTAGAGTTTTGTGACATTTTTTCTATAGATTATAAATTTTTTTTTTTCAAAAAAATTGGAATCAGATTGCACTTCTTTTTCCATCTCCCTTGAAAACTAGTTTTTTTCATAAAACAACATTCTTAAAAAGTGGTGCTCACCGTATAACGCATAACTTTTTTTCCATCAAGGATAAAATTCTAATTCTTTCAAATTTAGATTTGTAACTTCGATATATAGTGCTTCCATTTGGTTAGATAGTTTTTTATTGAATATTTTTTCTTTAATCAAGTATCAAAGTCAAACTAATTACAATTCAGACATAGCATGACTGTATAACATGTAACTTTTTTTGTATGTATCAAAATTCTTTCTTTCTTTTTATTGGATCAAGGACTTCAATATCTGGTGCACTCATATTTTTCACTTTTTTTTTGATAATCTGCTATTTTTCCATATGTGTAGAACAAAGAGCTTGATTTTAAGAGAAAAACCTATATTCACAAGAAATAAAAAATAAGTATAATAATAAAATTAAATTTATTTAAAGGGTATGTGCAGGATCATGCTGCGCCAAAAAGTGGGAATATTTGTAGGGTATGTGGCTGATGACTTTTTTTTCACCCAAAATTAATGAAATGAAAAGGGTTTTTAGAGGAGATTCTCAGCTTTCCAAAAATATAAATTATGATTTAATTTGAATTTAATAAATAATTATTATTCATTTTCTATTAGAATTAATGACTAAAGTCCCATCGATAGGCTGATTGAAAAACATCTATAACTTAATCGGAATATATTTTTGAATCCAAAACATGTGTCACATTCTATACTTCATGCCACTATAGGATTAAAAAAATAAAAAATAAATTTCATGAAGTTTTGGCCAAGCTAAGATTGGATTAGGATAGATGAGTTTTATATTTTCTAAAAGTTGTAATAAAAAATCAATAATTAATTATTCACTTGGAAAAAAATTACAAAAAAATATGCATCACATCTAGACATGAGTCTTCTACTTATATATAAAAATCTTACAAAAAATATTATCCATTTTATTATGGTTAGGGTGGTCGGTGACACACCTACTTATTTTTTCCCCGAAATTTAAGTACTCTTGCATTGAAATTTCAAATTTTCACCAAATAGATTTTATTTATTTTTAAATAAACCTATTATTTTAGAAACTACATTCAATTTTCTACAAATTCTATTCTTACATATTTTTGAAATAATATAGATAACTTATTCAAATATTTACGTCAAGTTGCCTAACACTGATTTTTCTGAATTTTTTGCCACTTAAGGGCCTGTTTTTTGCATGATGATCCTGCACATACCCTAAAATTATACTTTTTGGGAAGCTTATAATAAGGACTACATACTGACAAAAAATAAATTTTAAATGAATTCATTTGATCCTCCAAAAGGTAAATCAAAAGTGGTTTTTTATCAGCATTTTGATAGGTGTAAAGGAGACTCTATTATAGGTATGGTTTAAAACTTGCGGGGTTCTATGCAAGGGGATTTGATCTAAGGTAGTTTGATCAAACCCTCTTCAATTGGAATGCTTTAAATGAAACTTTTTAAGTCTTAAATCATTATATTTTCTAAAAATATGTGATTTCAGCAAAAATCAGAATCTCCCAGAAATTGTAAACCAGCTTTTTAGGATCACCCAGACCTATCTCTCTACCTCTCCATCCATTTCCTCTCTCTTTGTCCCTCTTTAGGCCTCTTTGTATTTTAGTAAACCCAATCAATCCTATACAACCTAGTCTTCTTCTATGGTTTCTTATTCGTATTAGGGTTTCTTAGATCTATGCTTTTATGATATTTACATCTCAATTTTATATTTGAAACTCTTTGCATGACCAATTATTCATTGATTTTATATTGTTACATTTTTCTCTATTATCTTGATTGTGAAATAATTTTTACTTCCCCTACTCATCCTTAGCAAGCATATTAGGGTTTCATTTTCACATTTGATGTACATCATTGATATTTCTACTTTTCAATATATAAGTGTAACTTTTGGATTTATTTTTCCTCTCTCCCTCTCCACCTCTCCCTATTTATATATTTATCCATTTATCCCTCCCCACTCACTTTCTCGGGCCTATCTCTAGAGAGTAGAGAGGGAATATGGCAAAGGAAGATAGAGGGAAGTATAGATGGAAGCTAAGAGAGGTATAGAAAAGAGAGAGAAAAGACATATATAGATATATCTAAAGGGAGAGAGGGGGAATGAGGGAGGGATGGAGTGAGGGGTAGGTAAAGAGAGAGAGATAAAGAGGGGAGGATAGAGAGAAGAGATGGAGGGAGGGAAATGGAGGAGGAGAGGTAGGTGGATGGACAGGGATGGAAGGTGGGGGAGGTGGATTGGATGGAGGTGGGGGAGAAGGGAGAGGAAGAAAAGAGGAGAGGGATAGATGAAGGAGAGGGAAGGAGGGAAAGATGGAGGGAGACAAGGATAAAGGTGAGGAGAGATGGTGGAGGGAAGGAGAGGAAGGGGAGAGAACAGAGGGAGGGGAGGGGAATGGATGGAGAGGGGATGAGGAGTGGAGAGGGGAGATAGAGAAGTAGGGTGGGAGGGAGAGGAAGAGAGGTAGATAGAGGAAGAGGAAGATGGAGATGGGAGATAAAGATAAGTAGAGACACATAAAGAGGTAAGGTGGGAGGGATAAAGGGAGAGGTAGGTAGAGATATAGAGGATGAGTGGTCGCTATCTCTACCCCTCTCACCCTCCATGTCAATACATGTCCATGATAAAAATACACATGTAGGAAATCTCACTACATAGGCAATCCCAAATTTATAAATGGATCAAGGAATACCAAGTCTACCAATCAATATTCATAGTAATGTGTAACTCATAATCAAACCACATAGTAACAAAGAACAATCATCATGATCCATCCATGCAATTGTTGTGTTCTCCCTCACAACAAGTCAACTCTCCCAAGTCCACCACAATAAACCATGTGAACATAAACCTCTAAGATGTAGCCATAGAAAAAATATAAAAGTTATAAATCATATCACATAACATGTATTTCTACCAACACCTCAAAGTGCTAAATTTTTTCAATTAAGATCTCCTTCACAACCCCAACCAAAAATACTTAACAACACCTAATCATTCAATATCATATATCCAAAGCTATATATATATATATATATATATATATATAACCAACATGGTTTTAAGCCTCTCTAACCAAGGGAGGTAAAAATCAAATCCATTTCCAAACTAGGAATAATCCTAATAACATCTAAATTCCTCATCATAAATGACATCATAAATCAAACTCATATACTTAAGAAGATAAACATGTCAAGCACTCCTCAAATGCACCCTCCAGAACTAACAACCATAGCTCAAGACATTATTATGCACAATGTGGCAAGTTTTTGTGAGAAAATATTAATCAAGTCAAAATTTATGCTAAACAAATTTTTAATTCAAAAGTTTTGAGTTGTGAAAGACATTCCAAATGCAATTGAGGACTCCATTAAAATTGCCAATAAAGAAACTTAGAAAAGAGTTGGAGGACCAATTTTCAAAAGCACAAGTTTTAAGCTTCAAAAATTGTTTATGAAATACATCTCAAATGACATGAAAGAATTTGAAGGAGATGATTGATTTTATAAAAATAAATTCAAAGGTTGTGAATAGTGCTCAGAGTGTCGATAATAAAGATTAGAATTTTTGTGAATCATTGGAATCCACTAGTGAATTTTTTTTTTTTTATGAATAGGCACTAATCTATATTAAATATAAAGATTAAAATACATATTCATAAAAAAGGTGGGTGGTAAAAAAGAACACCCCGAGAGTCACATGGGTAGCACCCAAAAAACAAAAAACTAGAGTCACTTGGGCCTAGCCTAGAAATCATTAAACATTACAAACATAAAAAATGGCCATCAAGTGGCCAAAGCAGTGCCAACAGAGCTAGGAGGGTCTATGTCATCCATTTGTTTTCCCCATAGATCAACAAGGTCTAGAGTGACATCGGGAGGAGGACCCCAACCATCATCAACTTATTTTTCCTTTTCTTTATCTTCCTTGTGCTAGGGTGAGATTGTAAGCACCTGGCGCAAAATGCATTTACCAAATTATGGCTAACCAGAGCCAGAAGTAGGAGTATCATTAGAGGGCCACCTGGAACTTCCACCGCTACTCCCCACCACTCCTCTAGAGGGTCAACCCTGGCCAGCCCATAGAGGAGGAGAATGAGACCATTGAGGAAGGTGGGAACCATACCAAAGAGGAGGTTGAGAGTGGGGGCGAGCAAAGCCACTTTGTTGCTAGCCTCGAGAGGGAAACCATCCACGAGAAGAAGTGGGAACCTAAGCCACAGTACATGAGGCATTGCCCCAATGATCCAAAAGCACCTGAAGGTGAACTACCTCAAGTGCAACCTTGTTAGCTTGAAATTGAATATGCAAGAGTATATTAGAGCAAATAATAGCTTTATAATACAAAGAAACATTTTTATCCATCTATGTGTTAGCAAATGTGCAGGAATTTCTATCTTTCTAGATATTGAAGAGGATTTCCACCCTAAAAGTGTGCCAAAGCTGGGTATATTTAGTAGGAATTCTGGGTTAATCTCCTAGCAAAACCATATGTCAGGAGAAAGGCTCTAGTCTAAAAGGTTGAAAGAAGTCATGAATCCAATTCTAAAACTATTGAGCTCTAGTACAAAACTAGAAAATATGCTTAAACGAATCAGCTTGCCCACAAAAAGGGCATCAAGGGTCTTGAACCCCAAGTGAACAAGATGAGACCCCATAAGAAAGCCTTGGAAAATAATACACCAAGCAAAGTGGGAAAGTTTTAGCTCAACACTTGCAGACCAAGTGGCAGAGAATCTTTTTCGCCAGACATGGGCAGGAGATTGAAGAAGAAACCTCTGGTTCAGACTTGCAATCATCAAAAAATATGGTGAAAGCCACATATAACCAAGCCTAGGCTTGTAATTCCTTAAAGGGGTGTCTGGGTACCACTTCCAATCCTTCCACCAAGGCTTGGGCCCACGAATTTCCACCTTATGAAGCATATCTATAGGAATAGCATTCACTAGACCATCATTACTATCACGGTCCTGGTTTTGAAGTCTATAGATGGCACAAAAATCTTCCCATGGCATGATGCACATTGTGGGTCTATGAAACACATGTTGTAAAGTTTGAATGCCTTTCTTGTGGAACCTTAGCACCTTAAGCCAAGGTGACTTGGCCAACGACTGACCATTACTAACAAATAGAAGTGACCACCAAACATTATGTTGATTGAGCGAAAGCCCATTATGGAAACCAAATCTAGCCCAACATAGCCAAGGCTTGATCACCTCCCAGGCTCTCCAAATTCTTTTGTCCATGAAAGTTCCCATAATTTGGACTAGTTCCTTCATGACCATAAGGGTTTGAAAGTGAATCCCCTTCCAGGCGAGTTTGTGGAAAGGATAGCCAGATTTAATGCAATGCCTGAGGAGAATTTTTCAGGCTTCATCGCCAATAAGTGCTCTAATTATCCATTTCACACACAAGGTTGTCCCTTTTTGTTGAGTGGAGAGAAAATCAAGTCCTCCAGAGTCTCTAGGAAGGCAGTAGAACTCCTAGGAAATGTAATGAAACCCTCTATAGGACTCCACTAAGGCCCAAAGAAAGTCTTGAAGAAGCTTTTCAAGCCTGGTATAGGCAACTTTCGAAGGAGCCCAACAAGAGGAATAATAGACATGTGTAACCACCAAAATATTAGAGCATACTTGCAATTTCCCTGATAGAGAAAGAGGCTTGGTAATCCAATAAGCCAGATTTTGCTTAATCCTGGAGAGGACAACTTGCCACAATTTAGCGGGAGAAGCCTGGAAGGTGAAGGGAATGCCCAAAAACTAAAAGATTTCCCCTGGCCCAATCCATTTCCAACTATATTTTTGAATCCAGTGAGGAGTGGGTAGGATAGACTACCTGTAACATAAGGTTTTATGCCACTGAATAGCAGAACCAGATGCAAGACAAAAAGTGTTAAGACATTCCAGAGTTGCCTTAATATTATTCTCTTCCTCCAAAAGGGTGAGGAAAGAGTCATCAGCAAAATGTTCATTAACAAGTTGAACCTGGGAGTTAGGAAGGGAAATTCCTTTAACATGCTAGTGAGAAACCACATTGGCCAAGAGATAGTGAAATATTTCGACAGCAAGCACATAAAGAGAAGGATCAGGAGGGCATCCTTGTCGAATGGAGCAAAAAAGACCAAAGGCAAGAGATTGGTGGCCATTAATGGTGATACAAGCAGAGGCATCTGAATAGAGCATTTGGACAGCCTGAATGAAATTGAGCCCAAACCAAAAAGCTTTCAACATGGAAAAGATGAAAGGCCATTCAATACAGTCATAGGCTTTAGCAATGTCAATTTTGATAAATATGGCTTTTTGGTCTGAACACCTAGCCCACTCCATACCTTCCCACATAGCAATGATATTATCTAGAATAAATCTATATTTGATAAAACCAGTTTGCTTTAGGTGCACAATCTGAGGTAAAAGGTGGCAGATCTTTAGAGCCAAAGCTTTGGCAATGATTTTGTAAGAGACATTGAGGAGAGTGATAGGCCACCAGTTGCAAATATCTTCCAAATCTCCATACTTAGGTATGAATTTAATATTTCCTTTATTAATTATATTACCCAAGGATTTGGAATGAAAAAACTTTATGAAAGTCATGCCCAACACAATCCCAAAGGGCCTTGTAAAATTCAATAGGGAAAACATCCATCCTTGGGGCCTTGTCATCAGCCATAGAATGAATGGCTTCCTTTAAGTCTTCAATTGTGAGAATTTTTTCACAAAATGCTTTTTGGGATAAAGATAGCCTATTTGGCACAATAGCAAGACAATCCTGAAGGGCTTGTTGTTGCTCAGGCATAAACTCCTAAGCAGTGAAAACTTTTTCATAATGTTGAACAAAGTCCTAGGGAATGTCAGGTAGCTCAGAGAGCACCTAAATTCCATCTTTAATTTTTTTAATGTTTGGAGATGAGTGCCTAGCATGTAGGGCTAGAAAAAACTCCTTGGAGGCACAGTCACCAATCTTTAACCAGTGCAATTTGGCTTTGATTTGTGCACCTCTAGTAGCATAATTGTCTAAAATTTGCTTTTTTGTGTCTTAATTCTGTCACCCTAACTTGTAATGATGGGGAGAAAGGGATAGCCACCAAAGCCTTAGTAGCTAAGTGCAGGTTAGCTGTAGTAGCCTCATAAGACCACAGGTGAAAAATGGCCAGCTAGCGCCCATAAATGCACAAAAATATTTTTGTGTGAGTGATAGCATCACTCCACGAGTTAATCCAACCTATATAATGATTTGGTCTACACTCCAAATTCCAAACTCTATGAATGTGGGCCAACATGGGCTAATGACAAAGTAGATACATGTTCAAAAAGAATTGTGTTTTACAAGCCCGAGGTTGTCTTGTCTCCCATTCAATGCAAAAAGAAATGGGGAAATGATCTGACAAAGTCACATCCACTAATGGCTTAACTGGGAGTGAAGAGTTGTCAAAAGAGAAGAAAGATTGAGCTGAGATCATAGCACAATCAAGGAATTTAAATATCTTATCAGAGCCAGCCCTATAATTACACTAAGTGTGCTAGAGGGAATGAGAATGGTGGCGGCCAATATCGGGATCAAAGAGCCCCAATTTATTATGCATGTAAAACCATGCCTCCCTTTCACCAGTTTCCCATTTGAACAGAAAAGTACCATCATTATCATAGGCCATTTGAACCATATTTAAATCCCCACACAATAACCAAGTAGTAACTGGCAATGAATTAGCAATCCAACACCAAAGCACAGAGCATTCCACAACATCATTAGAAGCATAAACATTAATAATCCCAAAGGAATGATTATCAATGTTGAGAAGGATCCATATGAGTTGATGTGTGGGGTCAAACCCATGGTTGACCACACAAGCGTGCCACTGTGGGGACAAAAGGGTGATAGCTCCACCACACTCAGCTTCATGATCGGTACAAAACATTTGACTGGCTGGCCAAATAGAGCGATAGGTCAACGCGAGCAAAAAACCAAAATTTTTAACTTCTTAGAGACAAAGCACGTCAATACTAGAATATTTCTTCAAAGCATCCCTAATAGAATACTTTCTGGAGAGGTCTATCAAACCTCAAACATTCCATGAGAGGAAATTCATGAGTGAAACTCATCCATATCATCAGAGTTTGGCTCCTCTTCATTCAGAAAAGAGAAGCGATTTTGTAAAAACTCTAGCAGAATTGACCTAATTTGAATATTCAGAGAGGAAAATATTTGTTTCTCCTACACAAATTCACCTTCTTCTAATGGCAGAGAAGGACTGTGAGACCACCTTTGAGCTCCTGAAACGGGAGGAGAAGCACTCAGCTACATTATCATAACAGGAGCAAGCTAAGGTGTAGCCTTTGGCCTAGGCTGCACTGGAATATTATCAACCCTAACCAGAGCCTCTTTCCCCTTTGTTGAAGGGTTTGAAACATTTTTTTCTAGCTCAGGGACTTTGGAAGTTGACCTAGAGCCACTAGACTTATTTTTACAATTCGTAACCATGGTCCATTTTTCATCAAGTTTGGCAACAAAATTATCTGCCTAACGAGGCTTTTCAAACTCCTGTGGTAGAGGAGTACAAGGCACTTCCAAAAGGAAGTCCTTGATCTTGTGGTTTGCGGAATGACAACTATAACACGTGTTAGGTAGATTAAAATAAGTGACCTTCTAGGTATGTCAGAGAGCTCCAATTTGAATTTTAATGGAGTCCTTCAAATCTTGTGAAAGGTTCACTTTAACATAGACCCGTTTATGGGGTTGGGCCTAAAAAAACCTATCTAGATCAATACAAATGACCCTCCCTAGAGAGGACACAATATGATTCAGAAAAGGTACATAAGGAAAAGGTAAACCTAGAAACTAAATCCAGACTAGGACCGGTAACTTGGTGTCATCCGAGACAGTGAAGTCTTGGGTCCACACTTGGAAAACCAACAAAGAAGACCTGACATACTAGGGACCATGGTTCAGGATTGCCTAAACATGACTGACCTCTGCAAAATGGAAAAAAATAAACCCTTGGTTAAATTTTGGACCATATCAAGGTGCACCCCATGAGGGACCGAGGCCTTGTTGACCCATTCTTTAAGTACACTTTCAGGGGGATTCCTCCCAACAAAATACCCAACAATGGTATGTTGCTCAAGCCATTTACAAGCAAGATCAAAATTAGGAAAAGGTAAAACCACATCAGCTGGGGAGCCAAAAGACTTACCTCGTGAAACACTTTTGGAACAAATTTTTGAGGTTGTTTGTTCAGAGGAGGAGCCATTGAGCAGAGTCGTTGAACCAACAACACCAACATGAACTACTAGGTTAGATTCGGTTGAAGGCATATTAAAACCAAAAAATTGCAGTAAATGCGGTTGTATACACAGGAAAAGAGAATGCCTATGCAAAGAGTGCAGTATGACGCAAGAGGGGCCAAGAATGACTGCAAACACAAGAAAACCCTCACTAGTGCAAATTTTAAAGCTATAAGTTATCGATGATTTGAAGAAGCCAAAAACTCCTCTCAAAGTGTCGAACAAGACTTCATCGATGGTTTTGTATAGGTTGCTAAGTCATCTCCAAAAATCCAATGCCAAGAGGAAATGAAAAGTCATCAGGATTTTTAAATAAATTAATAACTTTTGTTTAAATGCTTAAAAATGGAAAATTAAAATTATCAACATTTCTATAAAATTTTCCAACCCATTCTCAAGCGCCGATCAAAGGCAAAGAAGTAGTCATCGGTAATTTCAAAAATGTGTCCAACTCACCTCAAAATGCCAATGGAGGTTGTTAAATTATTCTAGACACCAATGAAGGGATTGTCAAAATCCATGTAAAGATCATGCTAAATGGTTATAACAGTTTGTTCTTAATCATGCAACCTCCATCAAAACACATGCATGCAACATTATAATGTCTTGATTGCAGGATATACACAAAATGGATTTGTTGAAAATATTTTGGAAACTTTCAAGCAGTGGTTGTAGGGAGATTAGTTTTGGTATGTGATTTGTGTGGAATCATAGATAAAGCATGTGCACTGTTTGAAATAATTCCTTGAAGAGATATCATCTCATGAGCATGGATATATAAGGAAATTATTTGCATAAAGCAAGAATTTATCAAATAGATGTCATCTCATGGAATGCTATGATTGCAGGATATGCATAATATGAATATGTTGAATTTTTTTTGAAACTTTAATGCATAATGCATTTGGCATGACATAAAAGCTAAAACCCTCAACCTTGACAAGCATGTATTTACACCTACAATGGATAGGAAGCATGACATGGATGTGAATTTTTTTAGCGAATGCCTTAAAGAATTGTAGTTACATGAAACACCATGACTTTAAAATATGTACAAAAGGATCTATTGAAAAGTTTATAAATAGCTTTAAGAAAAATAATTTGGCAGTTGTAAAGTCAATATCTACAACATTTTCGGAAATAATCCATGTATGTGCCAAAATGAGCACTTTGGAATAGTGAATAGACACCCTGTTGAACAAAATTTATCATTGGTATCAAAGGTTGTCAAAGGATTTCATTGTGTCAAGGAGTACTTGAATTATCATTATATTCCCCTTGACATATCAATTTGAGTTGTAGAGATTTGTAGAAATATATGTTACTAGAAGCATGATGTATGTGTTGGTAATTGTATTGTCATATCAATCCTAGCACTAAATCAAGAAACATGCATTATTAGCTATATTGAGGAGTGTTTGTGTTTTGGAAATTGGTGTGATTTTTGTATGCTTGCAATAACATGCATGTATCTATTCATTAAGATATTGGTGGTCTGGAAGACTATACCAAAATATTTTAGTTTAGTAAATTTATTAGGTTCAGTGTTTCTGAAGTCTCCCTTCTAGAGACATTGTAGGCTCTACAATTTGAAATGAGAGTATGCCTACACTTTTTCTATCATATTCGATAGTTTCTAGAGGACATGTTCAGCATACAAAAATTTTGAAGTGACAAAAGGTTCTCTGTGTCTATTTATCAACTAGTTGGTGTTCATGGCCTATGTGACAACGGCTAGTTGTGTGCAAAATTCAAATCTTGCATGCATGGTGTCAAGATAGGATCTACTTAAGGTTCTTGTGATAGGACACAACATCATGCTAATTTGGTGGCAACAAAATTTGATTTTGGATCAACTTACATTATATGTTTCATGTAATTTGAATTTAGGTCCACCTTATGTTGTCTTGCCTATTTTTAGATCCCTAGCTGACATATAAGAGTGTTAATGTAATTCAATTTATATATTTCGTAGATGTACATATGCACATTGTGAATTTTTGAAGTAGAATTACACTGGTGTGAAGTAAATTTGGTTGCATGTTTAAATTAAAGAGAAGGTGGTGAATAAAAAGGGAGAGTTGCATTTTAGTGTGTGCACCAGTATCAGATCATATGCAGTATGGAGGAGTGTCAATTGTAACTCTAGCATGTGTATGAGATGTATTAACCCATATAGAAGAACTACAAGCTTTATCTCTATAATCTAGTAAGACTGGTGTTCTACCCCTTGTATTGTTCTATTTGGGATTGGTGTCTCCAGTAGGTTGGTGCCTACAGATACATTAGGGGATTGGTGTCTCAAGTAGGTTGGTGCCAGCTTCATATTGTAAAATTCATGAGGTTGGATTTGGACAATAGATCCAAATAGCTATTCTCATTGTGGTTTTTCCAATCTTAGGTTTCCACATTTATCTAGTGTTCAATTGTGTGAATGTGTGCTCAATGCTTGATTATTAGTAGTGAATATTCAAGTTGTGTGATCTAATAATTTTATTTGAAGTTAAGAGTTTTGAATTGATTAGATCTATTGATTCACCCTTCCCTCTCAGTAGATTGTGTGCCCTTCAATTGGTATCAGAGCCAATTTCCTCTGAAGAGGCCTAATAGCTTGAGGTAATTCTAGGATGACACACTCTGTTGCTTAGGAAGGATTATCTACAATAAAGCACCATTGGCTAAGTGCATGGATCTATGACACAATTTTGATGCCAAATTGGAAAAAATGCAAAAAAGAACCAAAAAAGAGCATTTCGCACATGCCAAATGGGTAAGTCATTTGGGCATGCCAAATTTAGCGAGCACCAAATGACTTACCCATTTGGTGTGTGCAAAATTTGGCACTCACCAAATGGTAAAAGTGAATAAAAATATAAAAAATGCATTTTTTTGTTGAACGTGTAGCTTAGCTTGGATTTTTTCTTCTCTGCAACTCGCATGCGTCAAATCTCTTCCATTTTTTCCATTCTTAGCTTGCAATTCTTCACGAGGATGTTACCAACATGTTAGCTCAAGGTCAAAGATTGTGAAGAGATATGTATTTTTATTCTATTTATTTTGAATTTGATTTAGAATGCAGATTGAAATAGGTTTTTTTAATAAAACTTTGTTCTAATTCTCAAGGAATGAATCTCCACCTCCAAACATTGAGAATTCACAATCACCCCCTTACGAAGAGCCTCCTATACAAGAACAACCTCAAACCCATCCATCAGTTCATAGGAATCCTCAAGGAACACAAGAAAATATCCTAAATCAAATTGAAAACAATTAAAAAGACATCAAGAATAATTAATTGGAAGATTAACCGAGCATGCCAAAACCCACCCTTATAGGAGAGGGATTGTCGAATCATTGAAGTCAATTGTATCTCATGTAGGAGAAATGAGAGAGAAAATAATTTTTTGTTCAAATAAGAGGCATGATTTGAGACAATTTTATGCTAGTGGTTTGTCATATGCAAATGTGAAAAAACAAAAAATTGGAAAATCTAACTTGTGTGCCCCATTTACAGACCCGAGAACCAACACACCTTTGTCTCATTTATGCATGAAGTTCCCCATCGATTGGTACCACCATGAATTAATTAAAAATAAATTTTAGGAGAGGTGGTGGATGGTATTTGACCAACCTCCATGAAATAACCATGAGGTACCACAATACTTTTTGAGGAAACTCTATTGTGAGTTTGTCCTCATTAAGATTCCAAATTATTTTGACATCTTAGACTTTTAAGGTAGAGGTGGCGGCTCCACACATGATAGACCTGGTGCACGACATAATCCATAGTTGGAACCAAGACCCTTGGTCAAACCCATGGTGGAGCATGTCATCATTCCTTCCATTGTTAAGGATAGTGTAGAGGGGGACATGTTGGATTCGATTAGCTCGCTCACCGAGACCATTATACAGTGTGTGAGGCCTCTAATAGAGCCTGATATGGAGGAGATGTGTAGGCCTTGAGATCCACCCCACCATTATGGCACTTCTGGTGTTGTTTGCACATACAATTAGCATAGTGCTTGAGATGCAGCTACACAACCTACATCAGTTGCAGAGGTGATGGATATGACAAATGAATTGCTGAATAATACATACGACATTGATATTCAGGTAAAATTCAGCAAGTTCATTTAACTTTTTTTATTAAATTATATTTTTAAATTTAAAAATAACTAAATTAGTAGAATAAATATGATTAAATTTTAGGGTTAGAGTGTTCATGAGATGTGTTCCATTCTTGTAGACCCTTATTCATTCTCGACGTTTAGTACACGGGTATGTAACTAGTATTAAAGATATTATTATTACATTTGAAATTTTGAATGTTATATTTGAATGTTCATCTCATAACATGCTTTCGATGTCAAATAGTTTCCTAGTGGACCTTTTACCTCCACACCTTGCAATTCATCTCCTCAAATAACTTTCACTCAGGTAACCTTTATTCATTAATGGTGTTGTAAAACAATGTTAGCTAGTTTTTGTAATTTTGCGTATACAAATATAAAAAATTGATGAGAAACACAAACATTGGTTGGTCTTGTGAGATCCTAATTATATTTACCATTCAACATCCATCTCATTCTTCCATTCCTTTCATCACGCATATTTTAAACATTTTATATCACATATACCAATCTTTAACACCTTATATATTATACCACCTTCCTCCATATTTCATCTTATACACATATCGTTACAAGAAACCTTTCTTCTACTCATTATTGACCAAATCTCTTATACATTATTACTACACACCTCAAGTTCCCACTTTGTGTCCTATATTCAAACCTTAGACACCGCCTAATTCACTTTATGGTCTAATATTCCCTCCTAATTATTTCCCATTAAGCTCTAGTATAGTTCACCTTAAAAATGTTTTATTATCCCATCCTAGATCATCCAATTAATCTCTACTAGTCCATTCTATGTTCCATCATTCCTCTTGATTGTATCACATTATCTTCTCCTAATTCACTTTTTATTCCTTTATTCCTTCCTAATCCCATCCCATTAACATTTAATAGTTCACCCTATTTTCCATGATCCCCTCCTAGCCCATCCCACTAATATCTACTAGTCCATCCTATGTTTCATTATTCCCTTATACTCCCATCTTATTGTACCCTTTATTATTTCACCCTATGTTCCATCATCCCCTATGTTCCACCCCATGTTCCTTTACCCATTCCATGTTATACCATCTTTATCCATGTTTCATCCTATAACTCTTCTCTATTATTACTACACATAGGGCAAGTCCCCACTTCATGTACTATAGTCAAACCCTAGACACCTCCTCATTCACCCTATGTTCCATTATTCCCTACTAATCCCGTCCCATTAACCTCTAATTTTTCACCCTATATTTTGTTATCCCATCCTATCCCATCCCATCAATCTATACTAGTCCATCCTATGTTCCATTAACCCCTTCTATTCCCATCCCATTACCCTCTCTTATTTCATTGTATGTTCCATTATCCCCTCTTGGTCTTGTCCCTTTATCTTCCCCTAATTCACGCTATATTCCTTTATTCCCTCCTAATCCCATCCCATTAACCTCTAATAGTTCACGCTATATTTTGTTATCCCATCCTAGCCCATCCCATTAATCTATTCTAGTCCATCCTATGTTCCATTAACCCCTTATATACCCATCCCATTACCCTCTCTTATTTCACCGTATATTCCATTATCCCCTCTTGGTCTTGTCCTGTTATCTTCCCCTGATTCACCGTATGTTCCTTTATTCCCTCCTAATCCATCCCATTAACCTCTAGTAGTTCACCCTATGTTATGTGATCCCCTCTTAGACCGTCCCACTAATCTCTACTAGTCCATTCTATGTTCCATTATTGCATTTGACTTCTATCCCATTGTACCCTCTATTATTGTTCCATTATCCTATCTCAGTCTTGTCTCTTTATCCCTTCTATGCTATAGCACCTCCATCCAAATTTTATCCTATACACATGTACCATTACAAGAAATCTTTCCTTCCACTCAATATTGACCAAAGTTGTCTTCTCCATTATTGTTGCACACCTCAAAAACCAACTTCATGTGCTATAGTAAAACCATAGACACATCCTAATTCATCATATGTTCCATTATCCTTTTGAAAGCTACTAGTAACATAGTAATTCTCACTTCATTGTGGCATTATCACTATATTGACAGCATGCCCTCATTAACATTACTTCATCAACATATGCAATTTGAATCTCAAGAGCACTTAACTTGGCCATTTGCAAGAGTTTGTACTATCCCAGTGGACTTAGTACTTTCACCATTTTGTGATGTATAAGCACTATATTGTATTCTCAATTGAGGCCAACCATTTACTTTTTCATGCAAGGTCACTACCACCAATAGGGATTGTATGGTTGCATAAACTACCATCACTTCCCAAAGTTTTCTTAACATTGTGTTTCAAGTTCTTTCAACTATCATTGACCTTTACCTTGTATTGATTTTTGTTATCAGTATAACCATTCTTGACTAGCTTCCTTCAAAAGTTGCTACACCCATCATGCATGAATTTTTTGCATTTTTATCTATGAAGTTGTTGCACTTTTATATTTTTAATTCCTACTCATTTATGACAGTCATATTACTACTTTTTTCATCTTCATTTTCTTCTCATTTATGACAGTTATAAAGGGACTACCTGAACTTGTTTATATGACTATCAAATATGTTGTTTTATTTTTAGATGTTGACATCAGACAACCCTAGTGATGTTGGTGGCATGATGGACTATGGAGTTGTTGCAGCAATAGCCAATTATGATCCTTTGAGAGAGTTATGAAACAGATTAGTCAATTTGACATTATATTTGCTCTTTTATGGTCTATTATTGAAAATTTTCATGATACTTGTATGTAGTTTCATTTCTATCTTGATGGTTGCTACTGGTGGCTATCACTCCAGATCGTGGATGTGGTAATGTTGTAAATGTGCATGATGACTATTTGTATGTGGTAAGGGACTATATTTTGTTATATTTCATGCCATAATTCAATTTCTATGTATTAACATCTATACTTTTTATTGTATCAGTTGCAGCTCTAGAGGAGTCTACAGAGGAGGACTAGTGAGCATGTTCGAAAGACAAGAGAACCAACAGGCACTCCATCTAGCCAAATTTTGAAGGCAACACAAGATCTTTTTCCTTTCCCTAGAGGGAAATTACTATGTATTAGGGTCGTTTGTTGTATGCCTATGTGGCATTTTGAAACATATGTTTTGTACGATCAATATATATGTGACATTTTATATCCATATGGCTCTTTTGTAGTAACCCTATATGGATTTTTTGGATATATTGTATATAATTTTATCAATATATATCATTGTATAACCCTATGTATTTTTTATTAAAGAAAATCTTATTTTACTATTGTCATTCTTGAATGATGTTATCATGTGTATTGTGTAAATTGTATGCTTGAATATTGTAGGCATGGGTCTTGTTTACATAAAATTCTTAAATAATTAATGTTGATTGCTTAATAAGCTCCATCTAATGTGTATTGTGTAAATAAGCTCCATTCCTAGTGGTTTGTATCCTTTGCAATGCTTCCATTACTTGTGCTTCACTTATTCACATGTATACTTCACTTATTCATGTGTGTACTTTGTGTATATTGTGTGTATTCATGTGTATGCTTCATGCTTCCAATGTATAATTAATGTGTTCACATGTATTCTTTATTATTCATGTGTATACTTCATTTATTTGCTTGTATGCTCATGTATGCTTCATGTTTCTTGAGTTCTATTGTTGTCTAGTGGCAAGGATTTTAACACCAAAAGGTTTGAAATGAACTATAAGAGCTCCTTCCCATAAAAAAATATCATAGAAAAATGTATTTCTTTTAATTCATGGTTGAGGCTGGCATCCAACAACTAATGGTTCTGATTCTAAAGCTTAGCAATCATTGCATTTGCATCTATAGAACAAGTGGATGTTTCAAACCTCATAGGAATATATATATATATATATATATATATATATATATATATATATATATATATATATATATATATATATATATATATATATATATAACTCTATGAACTTGTATGAAAATGCATCAAAACACATGATAGTTGTTGATCCAACCAACAAAAATTATTTGCATCTACTAATATCACAACACTTGACTTCTCATTAAATGAAATCAATGCACAGGTTAGTTTTAATGATATTCTAAAGATATTAGATGTGTATGAACAACAATATAAGATTAATTTTTGGATGCATCACCCATGTGCATTTATCACATTTCTCCCATATTCATCATTTAAATAAGTTAAAAAACCTCCTTCCATTTTCTATGCATGAAATAACATGACAAATCATTGGGAAACATGGTCCTATAACTGTCGCCACATCATGTTTTATAACTCTAGAGCATGAAAAACCATACGTCATGGATATTGAATATCTAGATCCAATGTTTCACTAGTAGGTTGAGTTTTGCATCTTAGTAAGGGTGCACTATTTAGTGACAACAATTGTAATTCAAACTCTCAAGGGATTCAACTGGTTAAACATAGTTTGGAGCAATTCAGTATGTTTAAGTGTGAAAGAGGAACATGCCTAGCATAAACGTACCCATCTGAATGTGTTGGAATAGTTCATTTGGTCATATGAGTTGTAGAATAAAAGTTACACCACTTTGCAACATTGCACTGCTTGCGTTTGCCAATTTTTCCTCAAGCAAAAAGTCGCCACCATGGGAAAACACCTCCGAGATAGCGAAAAATGGGAGATTTTATTGTAGAGGGGCCCAACATGATCTCATAGGCTCAGAAGAGAAGTTTCTAAGCATCATGGTATGTGAGTAATAGTCCATCAAAGATTGCATCCATTTTGCACTTTGGACTCTTAAGGGATTCAGCCGGTTGAATGTAGCTTAGAGTGATTCAACGTGTTTGGATGCAAAAGAGGACCATTCCTAGTGTAAACATACCCATCCAAATATTTTGGAATATTTCATTTGGTCACATGAGTTGCAGAATGAAAGTTGCACCACTTTGCAACTTTACACTGCTTGCATTCGACAACTTTTTCCTCAAGTGAAAAGTCTTCACGACGGGAAAACACCTCTGAGCTAGCAAAAACTGAGAGAGGTTATTGTAGAGGGGCCCAACATGATCCCATAGGTTCAAACAAGAAATTTCTAAGCATCATGGTATCTGAGTAATAGCCCGTCAAAAATACAGTCATTTTGCACTTTGGACTCTTAAGGGATTCAGTTGGTTGAACATAGCTTGGAGTCATTCAACATGTTTGGGTGTGAAATAGGACCATGCATAGCATAAAAATACCCATATGGATGTGTTGGAATAGTTTGTTTGGCCACATGAGTTGCAGAACGAAAGTTGCACCACTTTACAACTTTACACTACTTGCATTTGAAAACTTTTTTCTCAAGCAAAAAGTCATCACCACGGGAAAACACCTCTGAGATAGTGAAAACTAAGAGAGGTTATTATAGATGGTCCCAACATGATCCCATAGGCTCAAATGACAAGTTTCTAAGTGTCATGGTATCTGAGTAATAGCCCATAGAAGATTAGAGTCATTTTGCACTTTGGACTCTTAAGGGATTTAATAGGTTGAATGTAGCTTAGAGCGATTCGGCATGTTTGGGTGTGAAAGAGGACCATTCCTAGCGTAAACGTACCCATTTGGATGCATTGGAACAATTTTTTTGGTCACACAAGTTGCAAAATAAAAGTTGCACCACTTTGCAACTTTACACTGCTTGCCTTTGACAACTTTTTCCTCAAGAAAAAAATTTGCCACCATGAGAAAACACCTCCAAAATAGAAAAAATTGAGGTTATTATAGAGGAGCCCAACATTATCCTATAGGCTTAGACGAGAAGTTTCTAAGCATCACAGTATCCGAGTAATAGCCTGTCAAATATTGCAGTCATTTTGCACTTTGCACTCTTAAGGGATTCACCTGGTTGAACATAGCTCAGAGCATTTTGGAATGTTTGGGTGTAAAAAAGGACCATTCGTAGCATGAACATACCCATCTAGACATGTTGGAAAAATTCCTTTGGTCACACAAGTTACAGAACATAAGTTGCACCACTTTGCAACTTTACACTATTTGTATTTGACAACTTTTTCCTCAAGGGAAAGTCACCACCATTAGAAAACACCTCTGAGATAGTAAAAACTGAGAGAAGTTATTGTAGAGGGGCCCAACATTATCCCATAGGCTCAGATGAGAAGTTTCTAAGCACCACAGTATTCGAGTAACAGTCTGTTGAAGATTGAAACTATTTTGCACTTTGAACTCTTATGGGATTCACCCAGTTGAACGTAGCTTGGAGAAATTCAACATGTTTGGGTGTGAAAGAGTACTATGGCTAGTGTAAGTGTACCCATCCAAATGTGTTATAACAATTTGTTTCATCACATGAATTGCAAAGCGAAAGTTGCACCACTTTACAACTTTACGCTGCTTGCATTTGACAAATTTTTCCTGAAGCAAAAAGTCGCCACCACGAGAAAAATCCTCTGAGATAAAAAAACTGAGATATGTTCTTGTAGAGGGCCCTAACGTGATCCCATAGGATTAGAAAAGAATTTTCTAACCATCAAGGTATCCAAGTAACAACCTGTCGAAGATTGCAGCCATTTTGCACTTTGGACTCTTAAGGGATTTAGCCAGTTGAACGTAGCTCGAAGTGATTCGTCATGTTTGGGTGTGAAAGAGGACCATTACTAGTGTAAAAATATTCATCTAGATGCATTGGAATAGTTCATTTGGTCATATGAGTTGCAAAAAAAAAGTTGCACCACTTTGCAACTTTACACTGCTTGCATTTGAAAACTTTTTCCTCAAGCGAAAAGTCGCCACCACGAGAAAATGCCTCTGACATAGAAAAAATTAAGAGAGATTATTTTAGAGGGTCCCAACACAATACCATAGGCTCATACAAGAAGTTTCTAAGCATCATGGTATCCGAGTAACATCATGTCAAAGATTGCGGCCATTTTGCACTTTGGACTCATGGGACTCACCCAGTTGAACATAGCTCAGACTGATTTGGTGTGTTTGGGTGAAAAAGAGGACCATTCCTAGCATAAACGTACCCATATAGACGTGTTCAAATAGTTCATTTGGTCACACCTTGCAGAACGAAAGTTGCACCACTTTGCAACTTTACACTGCTTGCATTTGATAACTTTTTGCTCAAGTAAAAATTTGTCACCATGAGAGGGGGTTAGGAGGGAGAGACTTGAGAGAGAGAGAGAGGTATAAGGTTGAGGGTACATGGTATTAGTCTAAGGATAGAGGGTAGAAGGTTTAAGGGTTTAGGGTTTAAGAGTTTATGGTTGAAGGTTTAGGGTTGAGGAGAGAGAGGGAGTGGGAGCGAGAGAGGTAGAGAGAGATAGAGGTTAGGAGGGAGATACCTAAGAGAGAGGGGGAGAGAGAGAGAGAGGGGGGAGGGGTGGAGTGGAAATACCTAAGAGAGATGGAGAGAGATAGATGGAGTGAGAGAGAGAGGAGTGGAAGAGAGATAGGAGTGAGTGTGTGAGAGAGAGAGACCTGAGAGAGGGAGAGGGGGTAGGAGGGAGATACTTGAGAGAGAGGAGGGAGGGAGAGGGCGTGGGAGGGAGAGACCTGAGAGAGAGGGAGAGGAAGAGAGAGTGGGAGGGTGGGGGTGTGAGGGAGATACTAGAGAGAGAGAGTGGGAGAGAGGGGTGGGACGGTGGGAGATACCTAAGAGAGAAGGAGAGAGAGAGGGAGAGATATAGAGGGAGTAGGAGAGAGAGAGAGAGAGAGAAAGATAGGGAGTGGGAGAGAGATAGAGGGAGTGAGAGAGAGACCTGAGAGGGAGAGGGAGAGAGAGTGGGAGAGGGTGGATAGGAGGGAGAGACCTAAGATTGTGGGAGAGAGAGGGATGGGAGGGAGATACAGGGAGTGAGAGAGAGACTTGAGAGATCACTACTGAATTTGACTCCATTTTCTAACGAATGTTCGTCAATCGTTCGACAAATATTTTTCAAAAAATTGATGAATTGACGAAAATAATTTCATCACTATTTTTTCATCAAAATTTTGATGACTAATTAAATGTCGAAATAACAGCGCAGATTCATCGGTCATCGACATCATAAAATGACTCGAATGTTCATCAAAATATCGACAAAACCTTCATTTATCCACTGACGAATTACAACCAAAATGCAATTGTAATGGCTCTTCTAAAGCGTCGAAACAACACCAAAATTTCATCACTATTTCGACGAAATGGGCAAGGAGTTATGATGAAGCCTTCATTGTAGCTAAGCAACTTCGTCAAACCTTTTTTTATGATTTGTCAGTGGCCTACATCGAACTTGCTATGAAATGGGTAAGGAGTTATGATGAAGCCTCCATCGCAGCATAGCAACTTCGTCGGACCTTTTCTGTGATTCATCGGTGGCCTACGTCAAAATTTCAATGAAATGGGAAAGGAGTTACAACAAAGCCTTCGCTACAGCGAAGCAACTTCGACAGATCTTTTTTGTGATTCATCAGTGGCCTTCGTCAAAATTGTGGTGAAATGGGAAAGGAGTTACAATGAAGCCCTCGTCGCAGCTATAGCAACTTCATCGGACCTTTTTGGTGATTCGTCTGTGGTTTTCATTGAAATTGCAACAAAACAATGCAATTTTTAAAAAAAATATTCGTTGAAATGTACCATCGTGGAGACTCTTGGTGATGACCACTGAAGCCAGCCCATCGGTGAGAGATTAATCATCGGCATAGGATAGAAAACTCACTCTGATAGTCCATGTCTTGTCGATGACTTCCATTGGCAAGACAAGTCCAATGTCACACCGATCTAACCTCTTGAGGAGTTTTGAACACTGCTGGTTATCAGCAAGACATTCTGAGGGTCTCACCGATTAAACAAGTGTCTAAGAGCAAGTAAACAAATGGAACCTATTAATTTTCTTATTTTTGGGTTCTTTAAATCATAGAATAGATACCATCTTCTTGTGTATAATGTACGTATATTGAGATTTGAATTTGAGACCAATTGTCATTGCACATTCCATTTTACTTGCACAGAGTATTCTATAAGCAATATATTGATAATGCCAAATGATTTATGGTGTTGTAAAAATCTACCTATCATCCTAGTTCTGTTGTTCCCCCTGAGAGAATCCTACAAAGACAAGTTTACAATACCAAGTCAAATAATATGAAAAATACTTACTTCCATACAAATTAAATGATTATTCTCACAATGGCAATTGTCTAATTACAACAAAAATTCCATGAAAGGTTATCCATGCTTCATAAGAGATGAATGATCATACATACAGACTGCAAGATGCATAGAAAAAGCATTACACTTGAGAACAACCAAGGGCTAACAAGGGAAGGAGTTAAGAAACGTCTGGATTGAAGAGAAAATGTGTAGGGAAAATGTTGAGTGTTGTCAAGAGAACAGAGCTTGTAGAACATATTCTTGACCTACTGAAGCTCTTTGAACAACTTAAAAAATTAAAAATACTAACACATACATGAGACATGTAATGAACTTCCAATATCTGCTATCTTTTTCATTAATGCAGAGGTAGGTAAAGGAGAAATAATTATAATTGTAACACTATTCATAGTCCAGTAAATTATGTTCATAATTTGTGTTCAATGGACCTCTGTTTTATCATTATACTACCCATCTAATACCATATTTTAATCCAGGGTTCATCTATCTCAGATCTAAAGAAGCACCTTCAATTAACCATTTAAAGTACTATAAAATAAGATAAGACTTTTACTTGAGAATGATTGGGTACACTTGTAGGATTAAAGTTCTGGAAATCATCAGGATTTATTGGCACAAAGACACAACCTGAAACATATGAAGTAATGGATGACTATAAGTTAGTGAAATGGTCCTTAATATGTGACTGGTTTGTAAATTGATTGGTAGAAAATAAGGTTACAAACAGATCTACATGAAAAATTATGAGGACAATCTACTGTAATGATCAAAATAGATGAAAAGTGCAAAGGAAAGAGCCGAGCTACATCTCTAGAGCCTAAAAAAACCACATGCAAGAAACATAAAAAAAAAGAACAAACCAGTTTTTGGATGAATACAAAATGGTGCCTTCAGCAAGTGATTCATATGCTTTCACACCTGACACGGGACATTAAGAAGATTTTAGTCTTCCTCTATGAAATTAACTACTTACAGAATAAACCCAGAAACCAATATTATATACCTTCATGTCTAGCCGAGGGTAGGTATAAGAGAAAAAAATTTCCTCAATGCAATGCCAAAAAATATCAATGTGTGTGTAGGTTTGTATTACTCAAAATATCATTTCACTGCCTAAGGAAAAATATTAAAGTGATGTTTTAAATTTCAATCTTCACATAGGCTCCCTTATTCCTACACATGCATACACAAGCATTATTTGAGCTCTAAACTATTCAAATATTAAGGATTTAATTAGCTATAAGATGGAAAGTTGTTGTTAAGCCATAATCCATCATCTTTTACATATCTTTATTCACTCCTAGCGCTTCAAATAAATTTGTGTAAATGAGACAAAAATGTGAATCTTTTATGACAAAGAAAATTCTTAAAAGGAGGGGGGGGAGAGAAAAGGGTAGGGGGCAAGAGAATGCTTGAATGTATAGCAAAGTATAACATTTTGATCATTATAACAATGAAACAAATCTTAAGTTTGAAGAATTAATATAATTTACAACATTTATGATCAAGAATGAATGTAAGTAGATAAACTTTTGCATACCTGTAGATGGTACAAGATTTTATGGTTAAGTTGAAGCCTCCCATCAACAACAAGATTTAAATATCTATGTATCTATCTCAATCAAGCCTCTAAAACCTTTAGAGCTATCAATTTTTCCACTAATTTGTTATGCACAAAAGTCAAAATTTAGAGTGTCACCACTAAAAAGAGAAGAAACAAAGCTTTGAAACCAAATCCACACACAACACAATGTAGTATTCATACAAAGCCATACAAATAAACTAAACTCAACATTGAATGGAAACAACTTCAAATTATGATGCAAGCAAGGATTTAGGGTATAAAGAATCATTTTCTACCAATTACAGTGAAAAGTTAGCACTTTCTTTCACTTTGTATTATTTGATGTTTCAAATGATGCATTTCTTTATATTGAAAGTGCATTACCTTTATTGAGCTTCTCTTTGTTTCTATGAATAGTTTAATATTCTTCCTCACTTAATAGGGTAAAACCACGTTGATAGTGGAAGCTCATTTGGCCCTCTTCACATCACTCAATTCTATACCCAATCATATGTAACATTAATAATCTATTCATCCATTAATAACATATAAATATCTATTCATTCATCCATTAATAACATATAATTCAATATCTATTTATCCATTAATAACATATAACATTCCATTCACAATATAACACACTATTCACTAATCATTCATTCACATATAATATCTTATTCTTCAGCTTTTACATATTATCAAAAATATGGTTGTCATGATATGATTACAATAACTTTTTTTTTGTTTCTTTTTTAAAGCTACAAAAATCTGAAGTGGAGTGTCATTTTCTAAATCAATATTTGTCCCCCCTTTAGTTGTTTTGCCCTTTGCTCGTGATCTTAATGTACACCTAGTCGTCTGCTCATGACGTGGATGTCGCTGTAAGGGGGGTCTGCTGCAATAAGAAAGAAATGTTAAACCGATATGTTTTATTATTATTGTTACAAGTATTTCATTAATTAAAAGAACATTAGAGTGGTTCTTTTACCCGGATGGGTCCACGCCATGTTCCTAAACTTTTGTTATGTATACATGCTCAACATGCTAACACCCTCTAACTCGACCTATAGTTGAAAACACACCTTAAGGTTACATTAATTACACCAATTGAAATTAAATATGTTTAAGAGAACATGAGAGTGGTCCTTCACCTGATGGGGCCAGCTACATCATGTTCTCATCTTCTTCTAGTCTCTGGCCCATGCTCAACACGCTGACCACTTCATGCTCTAAAATTGAAACACCTTAAAGGTTACATTTCACTAATACACCGGGACAGTAATTAAATATGTTTAAAAGAACTTTAGAGTGGTCCTTCTACCTAATGGGGCCACATCATGTTCCCCTCATCTCTTAGCCCCGGACCATGCTCAACATGTTGATCACGCTCTACATGCTCTAAAGTACCGGGATGCACACCATGACCTTCATCTGCAGGTTGTGCTCCACCCTCACCAAGCTGCATTCCAATGTCATGTGTAGTATTATCATTGCTTGAATGTTTAAAACAAATAGGCATGTAATTACTTTATGGTGGAAATTAATATTGAATAGATTGTACAAGTATTCAATTTTAAATAAACTTTATTGAGTTTATTTACCTCCCTGTCGGATGCAATGGAAGATTGTGTTTGCCCAGTCAAGACTCTTAGGAATTTAGCCATGGCTCCATAGCCTTGCTGGAAGGAAATCTTCAGGTCATTATTTGTGGGAACTCTGTTGAATTCAGAGCCCTACATTTTTTCATAAGATCATGAATTTTGCTTCTATGGTGTGATAAAACCAAAATTGTTTTCAATTTATTATTTGGATACTATATTTCATTTATTTATACTTACAATTCATGTGGCTAATTTCATATAACCACCAAAGCCAAGTTTGTGTTTCTCATGTTTTTCTAGTCTTTCCTTTGTTTCCTTCGATGTGTCAGGTAGCCTATGAAAAGTTTGAAATAAATTAGATTATGTAAAAAGAAAGAGTAATAAGTATATAATTACATTATTGATAGTATCACATACCTTCCTTGGCCCGATGGTGTATTTCCTTTTTTCTTTTCAGCCTTCTCCTTTCCATCTGACACCAGGTCCTTCCACTCCCTCTCCAGAATCATGGGGGGACACTCATACTTTTTTTTCTTCTCTAAATGTGACCTATATTGGTCCCTCACATACTTTAGATAGGTACCAGCTTTCTAAAGGACCTTGGTTCAGTTGAATGTTTTATCACCGAAGAGCACAACTAAACGATTAATGAGCTCATCTTTTAAATATTGATTTTGGGCATTCCACCATGTACGTATGGTGGGCCCGAAGAGCTCCAATGTAATATCACTTAGATGTTTGTAAAAAATATCATTTCTTGCAAAATGATCATGGGATCAATAGTCTAAAAAGAGCGATCAATAAGTAAATTTCAATTGGATTATATATAATAATAATTAAAACATTTTAAAGTACCTGGGACCTTCTCTATCTTTATGGGAACAAAATCCTTGGTCACCACAAATGTGACTGGAAATGTTCCCATACTAGTAATACAGAAAGATCCAGGAAATGCTACTAAAATATCACCAGTACTAGTGGCCTCTTCATCCCCAGGTACATGTCCTGACGCATGTTCTAGCATGTGTTCGCTGCCAGAGGGTGCACTAACAGATGCCTACATGGTATGTGTTTTCAACATTTAAGATGACAATATAGGCACAGATGATGGGGTTAGATGATGTGATGTATGCATAGGAAGATCAGGATGGACACTTGTACCAACCCCTACTCCTTGGGTAGCACTTGCAGTACCTTGATCATGGCTAGGAGCATCATGAGAACGCAAAAAATCCTATAAAAACAACACATATTTTAGTTCATGACATAAAATAATACAAAATATAAAACCATGAATGAACTTATGTTATAATTAAAGACCTCATGACAACTTACTTGCAAGTTTTGTGATCTCTCAGTCAATATTTTAACCCTCTCTCTTATCTCATCTGTTTGAGGCACTATGAATAACAACTTAAGGATTTCTTCATTGCATTATTTTTGGGTCTTCCTTATCATATAGAGAGGGTTTGTTGAATAAGCAATGTCATCATCACATAATATTGACTGCACCTCCCTATGGATTCTCTCGTCTACTATTGGTTCCTTTGCCTGATCAGTCGACTGCAACAAGAATATTAAAAGTATTATCAAAATTAACCCAATAAACTTATCAAAACAACATAATAATAAAAAAATTTGCTTGTATCTAATTTGTACAATTACAATGAGGTAAACATGTTAGGTAGAAGCGCCTGAAGATAAATTACGATTTGTGCTCTGGGTTGGAGCCTTCTCCATATGATCAATGTCCCACTGTGACAAAAATTAAATATAAAAAAACATTACCGAAGTGAAACCAATAGACTTATGAAAAAAAACATAAGAATAAAATGGTATATTGGAGTTATTAATTGGAGGTTGGGTAAAATGGTACATAGTACATACCACCCCCATAGTAAATGTGTTTGTAACTAAGCAATTCAAATTGTAATTGATTAGCAACTCTTCCCCTGCAGTTATTGATTTTATCACACATACGAATACATGGTTTCCTTCGCGCACCCCGAATATGCAATTGGGTTTCTTATTTGTTGACCCAGGTCGTGTACTGTTTATAAACCCTACAATATTCCTTGATAATTTTGGCCTTCCATCAATGTACATAGCCACTCCTTTATTTTGATTGTTATCTTTTAGTTGTATATAATTTGCTGACAGTGCATACCTACACATACTTCATGTATATCGAACTAGTTGCATCCAATCTTTATAACTGTAATAGGATCTGACATACTCCATCAATTCAGTAACTTTGTCGTAATAGACCTTTATGCTATCCATGCAAAATAGGCCCAAACCATGTAATGATGATGGTGCTATGCGATATATCCTCTTGTTGACACAAAAATCAGTGTTTATTGGAGTAAGTTCATTGGGTACCCATTGTTTCCCTAGATTTTTGTACCTCAAGGGTACCTCAACATTGCCTATGCTCTCATCATCATAAGAACATAACCCCCCTTCGGCAAGAAAAAATTCCATGCATTTACAGAATTTTCTTCGAATCTTTTGACCTCTAGTTGATCTCCCTCTTTTAGACATACTAAATGTCTCACTTTCCTCTTCTCTTCCTGAATTTCCATCGCTTGAGGAAGACAGATCTGACAAATACCTATTTGGTGGTACCTGCACTCATAACGATGTTGGATGAAGTTATTTCATGGTGATGTGATCCTAAGGTGACATTATGATTAATCTATCATTTCATCGCTAGAATTTCACAGGTTATAAGGTAATCAAATCTTGATAGATTGCAAGTTATTGTTACTACCGTCCAAATGTGTCCATCACAAATCAAATCTACTTAACGTTTTAACTCCCAAACTTTGTAACAAGTGTTAAATGTGACTATGGTCCACCAGTTACACAACCAAGGCCTCAAATGTATTCTCTAATTGTATTCAAAGGACTTTTTATCTTTATTCAAGTAAATAAATTTGAACGGAAACACCACCAAGTGGTTTATTGGACACCTACATGACTAAAAATAGCAGCAAATTTACATTTAATTTCCATATGTCTAAGTGGTTAATGGGGAGGGAGTGTGTACTAGGCCTAGTTAAGTCATTATAAGTTTATGCTTTGGCAATAAAAAAAATTTAAGTCATCTTAAATATTCCTATGTCTAATTGCTAGGAGACTTTTGGTATGTTTTAAGGTAGGATGATTGATGAAAGATCCCAAAGAGCCTTTCTCCATGGTATCTAGGTACACATAGCAGCGGTCTTCTCTTATACGGTTGGATATTATTTAAAGAACTTAGCTAGTAATTATTCATTTAACCTAAGGCTTTCTCATAATTCCATAATTGGGAAAGTATGATCAAATTCTGCTATTATGAAGAATTGGTCTATGTGCCTCTAGTAATCACTATAAATGTTTGTAAGGATAAAATGACTAATTGCATCAGGTAGGAGAGAATCAACTTTGAGTTCTTCAAAGATTATATTCCTCTATTCATAATTTTTAAGGATTGTGTGTGGAGGAGTTTATCACTATCAAGAAGGCAGGAGACCTTTCCTTGTATTCTTTTATAATTTTTATTATTCTTATTTATTTTACACTTACATTTACAAATGCACATACATATGCATTTATTGTTTTCATTTATTTCTCATGTAGTTTAATAGTTTGATCGATTCCATATTAAATGTGTTGAAGACTTTAGAATTTCAATTACATTAATTTATGGATATGTTGCATCTATAACACTACAAAACCATATGCTCTTTGCATTTACACTTGCATTTAGAAATACACATTTATATACATAGATATAGATTTCTTTAATGATATGTTGCATTTATTGTTCTAGGAGAGCATCCAAGAATTGCATTTACATTTACATTAAAAAATACATATATATATTACATACATACATATATATATATATATATGTGTGTGTGTGTAGGTGTATGTATATTTATATTCAAGTGGTTCGTAGTCAACCCATTAGGCCCCATTACGGATGTGTGTACCATAAATTAGATCTCCATACATGCTTTTGTTGAAACTCAGGCTTGAACTCTCTCTATTTACACATGCTTTTTCTTCACAAAAATATTGAGGACAAATAACTATACTTTTATATTTCTCATCCTACACCCTATTCATGCATCCTAAAATTACAATAGTATCCATGGGGCCTCTTACACAAGCTACAATAATCAAAAAAGTGTAAGATCCCCTTTATATCATGTTTTGACTACAAAACCCTCAAAAACAGGGTAACTCAGATTATGATTTACTGGTGAGCTGTATGGACAAAATCATTAGCACCAGCTCATTCTTGGAGTCTTTTGAAAGAGAAGTGAATCAGGTGGTAGTTAAATACAAACCTTATAGTGTTAAGGTGAATGAGGTGATAAATTTTGATTGGCCAATTGATGAAGAGTACAAAAAATGGGTAAATGTATATTTAACTAAGGAAGAGTGAAAAGGAGTAGGCTGCTAACGGTTGAAAAATCAGCTATTACAGTTACAACATATTCCAGTTTTATTTTTTGGTGACACTCTAGGCACATAATTCTTGAATTTTTTTGTTGTTGCATCAAGCATTCTCAGTGGGCACAATGAACAAGAAGATTCTTTGGGGAGATTGTTGTTGTAACAATTTTTTGGAATATCACAAGGCAGTCCAATTGGTGGGTGACATGTGTGCTTTCTGGCCCGATGCTTGTTTGCTCCTTCTTTTTCTATAAGAAAGATTTCAAGGCTAGAAGTATGGGTTAGAAAGTTAGATATTTTTGGTTGAGTCTAGATGAAGTTGCAGAGAAAATTGTAAAGTCTGATGATTTTAGGGAAAATGCAATTTAGGTTTTGAGTCATTCTGTAGTAGGTTTTGAATTCATAGGGATTTGATGTCTTATGACAGTATTGGCATTTGAATTGATATGATTAATTTGAACTAATGTCTCTCCATTGTATAAGCATATTTTAATTTTGAATAAAATGATCAAGCGTTGTTTCATTCATCTCACTGTTGTGGTGTGTATGATTCTTGTTTTAGATTTAATTCAAGGAATTAATTAAAATGCTTGAATGGGATTGTAGGTGGATATGTTCTATATAAGGATTTGATAAGTAGTATTGGGTTAGAATACATATTGATGAGATTGTAAAGCAATGTTATCAAGGATCTTATATGTTATGTGTTAAATCTGTCATAAACCCTTAGATACTTATAAATTTGACTCCTCCAATGGATATATGGCATTGATCTAATTTGTACTTATTTGTATGGCTCAGTATTTGTTTTCTTTTACCTAGAGCTTGCTACAAATTGCAAATCAATGACTATCTTATACTATGAAATGTTGTTGTAGTTATCTCATGCTCCAAATAGTGGATATTATTGATAAACAACCAATTCTATTCGGTATTATCCCATTATGTTGAGCTATTAAATGAGATTATCTGTTGTTGTTAATGTTGTTTATGATGATGGTGCAGAGGTTGTAAACGCATTAAGGAATCACCCTCCTAGGTCTTGTAGAGCCCAAATTGTAGGAGGTCTTTCAAATCCTCGTCAGTTGGTCCAGGTCATTCAAGC
>VDFB02368462.1:0-18939 GCA_007258455.2 Sequoia sempervirens
TTTTAGTCACATGACTAACACTAGTAGTATTTGGAAAATAAATGACTAATTTGGTCATTTATAAGTGACTAATTTGGTCATCAGGTAAAATCACAACTAAATGACTAAATAAATGACTAAACAAATGGCTAATATTAGACAAATAAAAATGACTAAATAAATGTACTCATTATTAAAATCTTGGCCATAATTTTCATTTTAATAAACATACTCTAAAACCTTCGTCAAGACCTTATTTTCAATCGTAGCCCGCCATAATTAATAATAAAATATTATAAATAAAACTACTAATAAATATTTTTTGTGGAATAATTTTTTTTTTTGTGGTGTCATCATATGAACACCAAAATTTCTTCTAAATTAAATGCCCAACTCCTCAAAGGGCCCAACTATGTAGTGTGGAAGATAAATATGCATACAATTCTCAAATATATACTAAGCTACTTATAAGTTTACATACTCTACATTTACTAGAGGAAAATAATGATATTACAAATAGTTTACAAGTATGATTATATAAATTAGTTAAATTATAATAGAAGAGATAAAGATGGAGATAAAAAAATAAAGAGGTAGAGACAAAGAAATATAGAGGTAGAGAGATAAAGAGGAATAGAGATATAGATGGAGAGACAAATTGAAAGAGAAAGGAATAGAAAAAAGAGAGATAATGCAAGAGAGATAGAAATATAAGAGATAGAAAGGGAAAAAGAGATAGAGAAAAGAATAAATAACTTTTGATTACTTGTTTCATGTCAAAAATCCAAGAATAGTATGTCCCCTTGGGGAGTTATGCTCAAGGTAGCATGACGTTTGATATAGACAGACAAACTTATAGAGAGAGAAAGACATAAAAGAGAGAGGGAGATAGATATACGATCTAGAGAGAGAAAGACATAAAATGGAGAGGGAGATATAGATAAGATATAGAGAGGTGGATAGAGAAAAAATAAACTGAGCTCATGTAATAAATTTACTATTACAAATATATAATTTTGTTTAATGAAAAAATATATTTATTGAGTGAATGCTAATTGAGACCTTTGTTACATAAACACCATCATTTGCTAAATGACCTACCAATTGACCTCATGTACTACACATATGTCTGAAAAAATACACTAAAATTTTCTCTAATTGACCTTTTAGACCTTTTCGGCGTACCTATTGCACACCAAGGTGCAATTGCTAGTAATAATATATATGTATGTAGCATTTATAGTTTGTTATTTCTGGATTTAGATTGTGTTTGAGTTTTTCATCAACATTTCGGATCACACTCAGTGATCCATCATCAGGATGATAGAGAGCATAAGGAGATGAAAGATGGTTAGATGCAGACTCAATATGCTTAAAAAGAAGAGGGGAAAGAAGTTGAGGGGATAGGACACAAAAAACAAGGAGAGGGAGATAACTGACAGAAGAGTTGATTGACTTTTTTAATGAGAGGAAAATAAATAAATAAATAAAAGAGAAGAGGAGAATGAAATTTAAAAAAAACTAAATATGACAAAGAAGTAAAGAAGTGAAAATTGAAAACTAAAGAGAGAGAGGCACAACAACTAAAAGAATATATATATATATATAAATAATGATCTATAATTTACATATGTAAAATATATAAATAATGATTATATAATGAACATATGATATACATATGCTTATAAAAATAATAAAGCTTATATAATAACATTATGCAAATTGCATAATAGCTTCACAATACAAACATAAAGATCAAATCTAAAAAGAAAAATGCGAAAACTTTGACACAAAGAAAGAAAGAGAAAGGAGCTATGCTTATTTCTTAAAATACTAAATGTTAATGTTAAAAACAAAAAAAATTAAATGAAAACATTAAAAACCAAGTACATGAGGATAAAAGAACCCAAATAAAGAACCAATTCATAAAAGGAATAAAATAAATTGAAATTAAGAAGATAATCTACAAAATTACAAACCAAGAACAATAGAAATAGAATTACAAAAAATGGAGAAGAAAAAATAAAAGATTAAAAAATATATAAGATAATATACAAAAGATGATATAATAAACAAAGAAATGTAAGAAAAATGAAATATATACATTACAATTAAAGACACCACAAACATAAAGATCAAAAATAAAAAAGAATTAAGCAAAAACCAAGACAAAAAAATGAAAGAGAATAAAAGCTTGTTAATTTAAAATGTGCTCATTACTAAAATATTGACCATAATTTTCATTTTTATTAGCCGATGGGCTCTACCTTTGGGATCCCCAGTGCATAGTTCGACTGAAAACCTATCTCACGCCTAAAACAGGAACGCCCGTTGTCAAGCAGTGTTCAGTTCACTGCAAAGCTGCCGCTGACTGGTATTGCATTTGGAAATGCTGCTCAAACTTTTGCCAACCTGAAGAATTCAGCAGCTGTCAATCGCAGGGCACAATGTTGCATGGCTCTCATTTTCTTGCACCAGGCACAACACAGGTCAGAAAATTTTGCATCGGATAGATGACACCTTAAGGGCGATGTCTAATCTCAACAGAAAACAACTCTTCTGGCTACATTCATCTCCCCTAAGACCACCGCCCCCAACTTCCATAGATATCCTGGTTTGTTTACAGATGAAGGCACCATCAATCTCTGTCGTTGAAAGCCTTCAAGGTTCAAAATCTCTACAACAACACTAGTTCTAGTTTGAACAGGTAAGATTCATGCCTCTTGTTCATTGCAATTTTCCCGCCTTTTCCAATTTGTTGCTCCCCTTCATGAGCTATGAGTTGTATCAGCAAAATCAAGGTCTTGTTACTCTTTACGGTGACTGTAACTCTCTTATGATATAAAAGTCTCTGCAGGAGAATCAGGGTCCCGTGTGTTAATATCTTGTTACTCTTTCCATGGTGACTATAACTCTTAATAAATTTGGTATAGTGCTATCAGCGCAACCCTTCATTGATTAATTTGTGTCAATAATTTCTTCTCCAAATTTCCCCTAGCCCCCAAATTTTATTTTTTCCTTCCATTTCTAAGCCTTCCCCATTAACACTATAGTCAAATCTGGTTCAATTCTGATGGCTCATTCCTACCCTAACCATGAACCGTCTGGACGTAAGCATTCATGCCCCTACCAAGAATTTAATACGTTGCTACCCAGATTATCCAAACATTACACAAGGTTAGGTTATTCAAAATATGTCACACGTGATTTCATGACCATAACAGCAAGAGTCCTAACAGGGATTCCAAGGGGTGCCACCTAATGGGGCACTACATCCTATCTACTAAGAAGAGATAACTCTGAAAGTTTCTTTTTAGACTAATATATTCATGCCAGCAATACTTTATCCAAGTCTTGTATGCTCTTCTTGAACTTTGGCATTGATTAATTCTTGAAAGGAAAAGTTGGTTGCATCTTAAAATTTGACCTTACTCACTGAAGCTATGAGAATGAAAAGATAGTTTACATTGCCAGTTTTGTTTGCAGAATTTTGCTTAAAATGTTAAACAGTTATAAAGATTGAAATCAGATTTCTTGGTGAAGGAGGTGTGTGATTGAACACTGAAACATGAGGACCTGTTGTGTGCTTAGCATTTTCAACTACTACTGACAATACTTCCAACTCTTCAAGGCCTATTTGTGTCTTGATTAAGTCCACAATGGGACTCTCCTTCAAAGCACCTAATATTTCCTGGTCTGGGGAAAAAGAGTGACTGTTTCTATCATACTTATCTTGGAGAATCCTCAGACATATTGCCTTCCAATCTTTATATTCCTCTTCAACTAGACTCATTTACTTTCCACCCAAATGAAATACCATTCTGTTTCATCACACACCAAATTGAAATCAAAACCAACTTTTGAATGTATAGATATAATCATTTCAAAATGTCTAAAATCTGAGAAAATTTGTAAGTTACCCACAACAATGTCATTTTCACCCGATGTTGAAGTGTACAGTCAAACAATCCACTTGTAGCAGAGACAAAATTTGCACCCTTAGTTATGTCCAATTACACTCCAGGCTGAAACAATGGAGCAACATAATGCACACCCATCCTACTGGCTATCATTCCAAATTCAAAACCAGATTATCAGTGTAATTGTCTATTACCCATAAACTCTAAAATTTAAATAGCCTTCAAATCGTTTGTTATTTGGGATATCACATTTTAACAGTTCATAATAAAAACTTGACAATATTTTTGAATTAGACTATATAAATTTTTCATGATGATATTCTATTTTCTTTCATACTTTATGATCCATGTTCAAAATGAAATAACTAGAAAAAATAATGAAATCTACACTTACATAATCAAATTTAGAAATATTACCTACATATAACTTCAAATAACCAACCAAAAAAAACATAATTTCTCTATTTTTTGAGATACCCAAAAAAATCCAATTCTCAAACAATATGCAGTCTGATTAACTTTTGGGCTTCACCTGCATAACAAAAAAAAAAAACAACTGGCTAATGTGTGAAATACATAATTCCTACCAAAAAGCACCCATTCCGATGAGCTCTGGAGAAAAGAAATTTCCTCTGTTCTAGAGAAAGCAATGTTTACCTAAGAAATAAAAAATGGTTTGGCCATTAGAGAAGCAACTAGTAGGTTTTCCAAAAAAACCTTATCCAACATGAAACAACATTTTCATGAGCAGCAACTCTTGTATTGATATAGTTATCATTCCCCTAGTCTCCAAATACAAAAAGAGCTGAAGACTTAGAAGGGCCAACATGAAACTGATCATATAGACCTTTGCTCCTCCAAACACATGTCTTGACAAATAAAACTGCCACACAGAAGAGCATAATCTTAATCCCTCTCCCTTCTTGCAAATTCATTCTTATAGTTTTTTTCTTCCAAAACAATTATTTGTCTCTCTTCCTTTATCTCAATATTTGCTAAACCTCCTAGTGAATTACTCCCTGCTGACTTAGAAGCCTCTTTAGAAGCTTCCAATGAATTATTTTCATTGGCAGTTGATTAATAGTAGGTAATGAAAAAGAGTGCATTGCATAAATCTACGAAATGGATGGTAAATAATCCTTTGTTGGGAATTTTCAATTAATTACAAATTTGCTAATGTTGAAGGAAATCTCATTTTTTAAAGTATCAATACTGAAGGCTTTCACGAACAGGACAGTGTATACATTATTTACTTCCCATTTTCCGGGTGCTCAAATTATACTCAAAATTTAGCCTTTATGCTCAGTCTTTTGCCCAAAAATAATGAAATCCAAACTATTTTATAAACTCTTCCCTGCCCTTTTTTGTTTAGCTTCAGCACAAACATGAACTACTGCACTTCCCTCACGGTTTTGTACCTTGAAACCTTTGTTTTCCATCATAAGAACACACAAGGAACCTCCCAATCTTTAACATTGCAGCTCAGCTTTATGCAAAAAAGATTCGAAGACTCAATTTCAACCAGAAATAATTCAACCAAAGGGCTTCTCTCGTGCTATTCTACCTTAATTTATAATAGAAAGCATTCAAATGAACCAAAGATCTACCATTTCTCCTCAAACTTAAGCCCAAAAAATTAAAAACCAAACTATTCACTAGTTCTTAAAAATACTCGGAAGGGTAAAATTTAAATATATGCCAGAATTGCTTCAAAAATTCAAAACTGCACCTGCATGCAATGGCTCAGCTTCACTTGCGTCGCCTTGTATACTGTAAAAACAGTGCATCAATCCTCCATCTACAAACCAGAAGCTTTTCACGGCAAAAAAAAACCAAAATTTTACACAGATTGTCCCATTCTGCAGCTAGCGATCTTTATTTTCCTTTGCAATTTACTGAGGTGAGAAACAACTATTGGCAGAAAGCTACAATTTAACGGAAAGTTCTGTGAATGGCCAGCAATCCATATTCTTGTCCATTAATGATCAAAGATGTGCAATTTCATGATTTGAGGGTAGTTAATAGAAAGTGAACCATAAAGGGACTGCAAGTTAGAAAGCGCCTCGTATAAAGGTTCAAGATATTTCAAATTCAATTCTCATAAGTAGAGATATCTATCATGAGGTTCTAAAATACTCTTTTGAGCATTGCGCTTGGAAAGACCAGCATGAGAAAACTTTCTAGAGAACCATGCATAAAATGAAATAAAACAGAACAAATAAATGATTTGGGCAGCATACAAATTACAAAAAATTAAACTGACAATGGTGATTGCCAAAGTAATTCCTTTCACAAATATAAATATACAATATTTGAAAGGAGCCTCACAACAATACCTTGTGATTACAAACATGTAAGTCCTTTCACAAATATAAATATATGATATATTTCAAATAACATAATCTTTCTCACTATATTAGTGACTATCTTAGTGAGGTGGTCTTCAACATGCATTTCAAAATCTCAACCCTTTTTACTCTTATTACACAAACTTTAATTGAAGAAAGAAAAAATATTATTGTCTAAATACATAGAATGATATCACCAATCTAAATATGTAGCTTTTTTCTACCTTTTCTTCTTTAAAAGACAAAAATAGAAACTCTATAATCAAAGCATTCAATGTTGTTCTCCTCCAAACACATCTTTATTAATAACTCCTGTGTATTTGAGAGTTCATTGATCAACACTGAAAATCAATCTCCCTCCAAAATCCACGTTGCAGAGTATAGACCAAACAAATGCGTTTTGCAGATTTTTTTGTGAAAGAAAGGAAATGGTCTTAGCAAGGAGCAAATCTGCCACCAAAAAATTTCATTAGCTGCTGGGATGATTTGTCATGTTATTTAGGTAGAAAAAAAAATTCAGATCTATTCCTTATGCTAGTGTGTTGTGGAGATAAGTGCTTCAACAAATGTTACAGGGGCATTAAGCATCACTCCTAAAAAGATAAAGACTATGGCTCAATCAGCCCATTGATGGTTGCTTTTCAAAGATTTAGAATTTCACTGATGCATTTGATTTGTCATGGACTTATTAATGGTTGGGCATTTTGTTGGTTCACAACAAAATGTTGTACTGATTGATGTTGATAGGGATGGTTGGTATACCCTGCCTTTGAACCATAACTGTAACCAAATTATTTAATCTCCTTCCTTTTTTTTCTCATAAGATCTAATATCATCTTAAAAATAGCTGTTCTTGGATCATTTTATTGAGTAGAATAATATGTACATATTACGAGGAAATGCAATTTTATAAAAAATCATAAATATTTTCATGTAGGTGGGAAGAATGTATTGAGATTGAATGGAAGTGTGTAGAAACCCTCATTACGGTTATCCCCTTTAAATGTTTGAAATTTAACCCACCAAAGCATTCCCCTATCCTTCTTTGCTTCGTGAACTTGTAGTGTATTGTCTATGAATACTATAATTATCAGTGCAATTGTTGGTGTTGAAGTGAAAACTATGTTTAGAAAATCATTGAACTGCCATCACATAGAGACAAATTAAATTTGCATGATCAAACAATACCATGCATTGAGCTAGCATACAATTTTTTTGAAAAATTAGAAGTAGTATGTCAAACTCACCCATGTGGCTCATGTATGAACAGGTCCATGGAAAAGATGAGGATCTTTAGAAGAATATGCCAATAGGCCTTGCTCAGAAGTAGCCTTAGCTTCTTGTGCTACTTTCAATAGTGACTTCAATTCACTCACAATTACTTTATTATCTCTTGTTCACTATTTCTGAAAGAAACCACTTCCCATGATGTTCATACAGGAAAACACAGATGTCTGCCATGAAAGTTGATACAAGCTCCATTCAAGTTATTTTACTATGTTGATAGCTGGCACCTTACAACAGAGCAACAACGAATCCAAGAATTTAATGATACATGGATCTAATGGAATAGGTGGACATGCTTCACCATCAAATCAGTTGGTGGACATGCATTTTGAGGACTGCCCCCTTGCTGAAAACATAGAATCATATTTTTCACCTATTGATGGAGAAAAAAGGGAAGGACTCTCAGATACCATGAAGAAGATCAATAGGTGAATCTATTTCCATGAGAGACTTGTCAAGTACTTCAATGGCAGCACTATACCTGCTGTAAAATCTGATCTGCCTAATTCTCAAAAATTCACCCTTTTCACTGTGTAACAATTCATAAGCTTGCTACAAATCCCCTCTTTGAATGCTCTCCCAGGTTGTCAACTTAATATTGGGCAGGCTATTTGACCTGAATTTAAGCAATATTTGAATTCAAAATTGATTGTCTAATCTATAGTACTATTGTAGTGAGACACATGATCTTACCTGCCATATACATAAGAGGGGCACCTTTGATATCATTAGAATGCAATAGATTTGTTCATTACAAACTTGTCCTGAATCTGTTAGCTGGAAAAATAACCATGCAAAACATGCCAACTTCATTTACATTGCAGAAAGAGTCAATAATCAAACTATATTTCTTCTTCTGTTGGTCATAGTTATAATATTTGCAGACCAGTCTTTAATTGGTATCTACTTACAGAACTGTAAGAGGCATTTATCTTATCTTTGTCTCAAATTTTCTTTTATACATTCTGTGGCAGTTGGGGTACATAGGCTCCTTTGATTTCAGATTTGACATTTTTATTTGGGCCTCATTGCTTTGCCAGGTTTTAGTTCTTGAAGATAAACTTATTGCCCTTATTCCCTGTCCCCCAACTTGTTCTTTTGTTTAAGTCATTTTGCAAAGTGTCTGGGATTGCTTTGAGTTTGTTGTTGTTTTGTCTTCTATAATCCTTTCCCTTTGAGATAGTCTATTCTGTTCACTGGTCTGGTTACCCAACTGCAAATACAAAACCATTATTCCACCTAAAACACCATGCAACTTCCCCTAATTGAATGAAAATGAATCTCTCTCAAACTAACATTAATTTCTTGCTCCCCACAAAAGTGTAAAAAAGTCAAATATACTTTTACTATATAACGTTAATTTTTTTAACTTCCACACCTTCACTTTCCTATCGGCATTTTCCTTGAACCCCCCATGGGTGCAAGTGCTAGTTATTATTAACCGATAGGCTATTTATTGTGGGCTTTTCCCATTGGATTTGTCTCACACGGGAATTGTCTCATACCTGAAAAAACTTCTGGGCAGTTGAATCAAAAATCTCAACCATAGGAACTATGATCTGCCTCTCCTTTTGTCTAGCTCGAGAATCATCTTTTCACTTTTGTAGGGTTTTATAAAATTTTCATATATTCTTTTGTAGGGTTTGAGGTAAGTTGCTTGCCATGGTTTTAGTGAGTTTTTTTTTTTTTTGGAATATGTTCTTTGTTGAATCATATATTGCAAAATTTTTTTGCTATGGTAGGGTTTTCTAATTTTTTCCTGTAACCACTACCCATTTTTTCTCACTACCTAAATTTAGGTCTATACTGTTAGAAGAAGGAGCCTTAGAGTGTTGGCACAAGCATGGCAATTTCTTTGAACATCTCATGGATGTTTATAGAATTATGAAGATATGGAATGCTCCTGATTCTATTACCAAGTGTGGTCTATTTCATTTTCTTATTCCAATTCTTATGTTATTCTTGCAATTTTTTAGCCCAATGTTGACAGGCAAAAAGTGAAAGACCTTATTGGGGATGAAGTAGAAGAGCTTGTTCACATGTTCTATATTGTTCCTAGGCAGCCTCTTATTCACGACAATCTGCTATTTCAATTTACTGATGAGGACTTGGTTTCTATGCTGAAGGAATAAGAGAAAACAATTCAAGAGGTTGAGGCGGAGGATTTGAAGCTGGAGAAATTAAAATTGGAGGAAAGAAATGAGAATTGGACTGGTAAAATCCATGACAACTATGAGATTCTCAAGACCCACTTGGAGGAATAGCTGGATGGGATTTTTCTTCCTGAATGGAAAAGGAAATTCAGAAAATATTGCCCCCTGAGGGAGTTACAGTGGAACATATTAGAACAAGGGTGCCCAAGAGATTGGTTGCAAGCTTTTTATTCATGACCATGGCAGATTTTATAGACCATTTGTTTAGTTTCTAGGATAATTTTTTTGATAACGGTAACGAGAAGCTTGAGTGGTCAGAAAATAATTGGACTGCTCTGTGGCTAGGAGATGGCAAGCCAGGGCTATGGATGAATTCTATTTGCAGAATGGGTGCTCTTTGTAATTTGATTGTATGGGAGGAGAACCTCTTTCAAAGAGAAGAGTAGCTAAAGAAGGGAAAGGTCAATGGAGAGAAGCTTAACAACAGGGGTTTTGAAGAAATAGAGCTTGTGATCCCCCCTGTGTTTGATCACTGCAAGGTTGTGTTATCTCCAACAGATCATATCACTGCAAGATAATTGTATTGGGAAGCTGTTTGTAGGGTTAATTTTTTGGGTTTTCCCTTGCATAGTAATCTGATAAAATTATCCTTGTATGTGATTTCGGTGAGAATTTATGTATTGCATGGATATGTTTCTTAATAGTTTTATTTATTAGTAGATTCCTTTTGCTAGATCTAAGGGTATCTCTTCAGTTAAGGTCACTCAGGTTGGCTTCATTGGCTGGAAACTGGGGTATTCCTCACTTTCAATTGTATTTGGTAGTTTATCCAATTTAACATGAAAAACTATATATTGTTCAAATTTTGTACAATTTTCACCAAGTTTAACAATTAGCTCAAAATAGCTAATCCACCCATACTTAAAGTGGAAATGGGTTTCTTTGTTTGTTCATAGGACTGAGGACTGCAACCAAGAAGAGAAAATAAGACAATTTTTTTATTTTGTACTCCTCTAATCAAGGTCTCCCTCCTTAACTTCATCCTGCCTAATTTAAAATGCAACAATGTTCTCATACATTTATAGTGTGTTAGTGTGAGTTCTCACAAAATAGAAGACTATAATGAGGAAGAAAATATTATCTTTGATTACATTGTGCATACCCAATCAAGGACTTCTTTCTTGCCTTCATCCTGTCTAATATTGAGTGAACAATGTTCAGCTACATATGTAGCTTGCTACTGTGTTCATTCACAAAATAGAAGACTGTAGAGAAAATAAGTTCTTTTATCATTTTATACTTTCTCAAACAAGGATTTTGTTCTTGGCTTCATTATGTTCAATCTTGAATGAAGCATTGTTTCAATACATATGTAGTGAGATAAATCTAAGTGTGCATTCAAAAAACAAAGGAGTCTACCATTTATTTTGTACACTTCCAATCAAGGCCTTCCTTAATGGCTTCATCATGTGGCTTAAAAGAAAAAAAATTAGAAATATCAATCACAAATCGTCCTCATAACATTGTATTCACTAAACAATGTTCAATATTTCTTGATACTTTGTTTCTCTGATCATCAAGATTGTTGATATTGGGATATAACACAACTCTAATGGGAGGAATATCAGGCAATTTATGATCCTAAGTGCTATTTAGAATCTGATTCTCATAGTTCAAAGATTATGGAAACAAGGTATTGTCTCATCTGAACTGATGTTGCTACCAGCAAGACTTGCTTTCTTGTTTTGTAATTAGTTTTCTCAAATTAAGAAGGATCTTTATGTAAGCAGTCATATGAATTTTCATGTTTTAGTATATACATTTTTTTATTTAGAAGGCATGAGACTTGAGATGTAACCATTTGCTACTCATCACTCTACATATCAGGCCACCAATCTAATTGGCACAAACCTATTCACAAGTATCACTATGTCATACTTTCTTCATGTCTAGTGAGGAGAGGTTTAGCTATATTTGATATTAAAGGTGACACAGTTTCTGACACTAGATGAGGGTACGACAATACCAAATAGGTATGTCCTATATGAACATCATTGTATTTTTCATGCAATTGTCATCTTCTCTATCGCTGTATAAAATTTGTATAATTTATATAATATATTAATAATTATTTAACATTATTTTGAAATAGCCACCTTTTGTTCCATTTCCCCATTTTTGAGGGGTTTGGGAGTTTGCATTTCTGAATATATTAAATATTTATGATTCGGTAGTTGTATCAATTTGTACATTATACAACTTGGCAGGGTTTGAACATTTTTCTTTCTTCTGCTGAGTTAATGGGGGTTCTCAACCAGTTAACTGCCCTTGTAAGACCAAATTTTGTAAAAGAAAGAAAACACCAAGACTGGGCAATTGCAGGCCTAGCCATCCTTGAATCCAGAAGAAGCCTTTTTATCAAACATTTTTGTGTCTTCTGTGCACATCAAGGATTTGTAAGGATGTCTATCAGGCCCATCCATCTACACAATCTAATACGGACCTGCTTGAAAATATTTGATGAATCTACATCTCCGGTTTCAAAACTATGAAGTTTGGAAAAGGCTAAAAGATTGTTGGGTTTGGCATTACAGCTGCCAATTTCCTTTCTTAAAATTCTCAAATATTTTTCAGAAAGCCATTTTTGCAAATTCAGCAGTTTGGATCATTTTGTCAAATAGATTGTGTACCTTCCATGAACTTAAAAAGTGCAAAACATTTTAAGCTCATGAAACATATTCTATTTGTTAAAGTCACCAAAACTTGAGTGATGTAAATGTTTCTCCCAAAGTTCTTATCTATTTGAATTTAACTTTTCTGATCCTTTAACTGCATATGCTCAAGCCTAACTACTGGTACAACAATAAACAACATGCTTTAAATTCAGGAAAGGAATGCATAATACAAACTGTCATAACTGTGACCATTTGAACCATTAATCACTCTACAAACAAACTTTCATAACTGTCACAACTCAGAACATAAGGCATGGGATTTCACATTCCAGTTGTTGAGATGAAATGTCAATTAGGGTCTTTTGTGTTCATCTATTCTAATTATCCAGTGTATGCATAAATACACTATTGTGTTTTGTTTTCTCAAAGAAGATACTAGGATGTCTAAAGTTTTTGGTAGATGTAAATTTTTTCCAATGAATTAATTTAATTTAGAGGTCTGATAGTTATGTAATGGAATTTGGAATTTTTTAGTCATGGGAAAACAAGTTCTAGCTGTCATTTAATGGTAAAAGCCTCCAAAATCTTACTTATCACATAAAATTTAGATAAATATTGATTTAAAAATTGGATGGGAACATTTTATTTTCCATTTGCGGTGTTTTTCTATGTCAATTTGATGGTAGCTTTCTTTTTTCATTTCCATTGCTTTATATTTAGAACACCTATTGCTACACTTTACTCAAATTGTTTAACATTTATGAAAATTCAAGAGACTTCTTTTGGGGTATTTATTTGATTAAACTTTTAATGTTACTTCAGAATATATTATTAAATTAGTATCACCACTCTTTGTGCTTGGCAACTAAATTTATAATGGGTTCATAAGTGTGCATTATAGAGAAACCCTTCCATTTCCAACAAGCATTGTAATAGAGACAACCCTCACCACATAATTGACAATAGTTTTGCATAAGAATGTATTGAATGATTATTAATGCAATACGAGTTAAGGTGCACATTCTATGAATTAGAGTTTATGTTGATCAATAGTGATGCCTCTCATTTGTAATTTTGTAAGCTATTCACTATACCTTGGTGTTGTGTAGAAACTAAACGATTGTTGCCATTTGCAATAAAGACTAACATTTACTAACCTATTCAAAATCCATTTTGTGGCTCTGCATAAAAACGTATTCAAGGGTAAGGAAGAGACTGATGGCTCTTATACCTCTAAAACCTATTCCATATGACTGTTTTGTTGCTCTTTCATTGGACTGCCCTGATGGCTGCTCTTTAGGAGTAGCACAGTCCACTTTGACTGTCTATAGGAAATTCTTATGACTATATGCTTAATTCTAACATGTAGTTGTGCATAATCTAATCTAACTATTATAACCTCTTGTAGTAATCTAATAAAATTATCCCTGTATGTGATTTCGTTGAGAATTTATCATTATGTATTGCATGGATATGTTTCTTAATAGTTTTATTTATTATTAGATTCCTTTTGTTGGATCTAAGGGTATCTCTTCAATTCTAATTTATGTACATGGAGATTTTTTAAATGGTACGAAGATTCCATTTGAATTTGTTATTAGTTTGACCCATTTTATATATTAGTTTGAATACATAAAATGATAAATCATGCTGATAAAATATTAGTGTATGTTCAAAGCTGCATTCTTTCATTGGAATTTTTTGGCATTTGTTGAGATGGCATATATTATGTCGTTTGAATGGATAACTCTAAATGCTAAGGTTTTTTGTCTTTTTTTTTACAGGATAATAATTGCAACACTTACTATACTTGAAAGAGTTTTAGATACTATACTGGTGTTTTTGACAGCAATTTGAGTGACAACTTTTTTACTGGCCCATTACCTCCACAATTGGGTTCCTTGACTTCATTGAAATATCTGTAAGTTCTCTTTGCAAGAGTTTATTTGTCTTTTTTTGTGTTGTAGGATGCATGCTAAATGCTATTCATATTCAAATTTATAGGTATGCAAAGCTTTTAAGGCACTAAATAATTTCTTAATTTCTTTTTATAGGCAGGAGAATCTTAAAGTATCTAGGTGTAGATACTATGGATATGAGAGCTTCACAAAACTTTGTATTACTCTATTTCAGTTGTATAATTGAAAGTTTTGAGAATAGAAGAAATTTTCTAGAGTTTTTTGTTGAGTATTTATTTTGTTATGTCAAAGAAAATGATACTGGATGCCTTTATACATGTAGAATTTCCTTAACCTTCATCTATTTCTTTGTGCAGTTTGTTAGCGAACACTACAACCCTTCTTCCCACATTTTTGGAGCATTGCATGCCCAAGTTGAAGTTGTAGCCGTTAGTAGAAGTGAGTGAGTTTTATGATAATTCAACACCTATTGTATATTGACAACTATTATTGGTCTATTTTTTCTAAGTAGGGGATTTTTGTGTGCATATATTGATGTGAATTGTGACCATTTTTTTTATCAACACTTGTTTTTCTCCTCTAGCAGGGTTTGCCCATCCTTATGTGTGCTTTACTTAATTTACAAAAATGGAAAAATTCATTTACAAAAAAATTAATTGTAATTCTTTTTAGGTACCTTCCAAGAAAGGTTTTGATTGGTTCTATTTGAAAAGACCTTGATATTCTTCTCACAAATCTCAGGAAAAAAACATTCAAGTATTCTTCTAATCCATACAAATATCTGATTAACTGAATAATGTATTTTGAAGTTGGTTTTTCCATTCATTCCTTGTTGTTTGAAAAAATTAATGAAATATAATTCCAATTGTTAACCACTATATACTTCTAATCCAATGTAGTTTTATAGCAACTGTTGAGTTATTATAACAATAAATAACTATTGGCGTATTTCATTTTTGCATTAAATCTATCATAATCAAGTCTTCAATCACATTGTTTGACAAAATGCTAAAGTTGCAGCAATATACTTAGTTTCTATTGATGACAAATATACAGATGATTTATTTTTCTAATACCAAAAAATGACCCCTGATTTCAATCTAAATATATTGATCTCAATCTAAAAGTAAATATACAACTTTAAGTGCTTTTCCTATCATTAATAGATATGGCCCAATCATTGATTGTATACCCAACCAATTGAAATTTATATGTATATGTATACAAAATGCCATACTACTTGTACCAAGAACATACCTCAAATTACTAAATACTAACATTTACTAACCTATTCAAAATCCATTTTGTGGTTCTACATAAAAGTGTATTCAAGGGTAAGGAAGAGACTGATGGCTCTTATACCTCTAAAACCTATTTCATATGACTGTTTTTTGTTGCTCTTTCATTGGACTGCCCTAATGGCTGCTCTTTAGGTTTAGAACAGTCCACTTTGACTATCTATAGGAAATTCTTATGATTGTATGCTTAATTCTAACATGTAGTTGTTCATAATCTGATCTAAATATTTACGTCGAGCTTTGTTTTATCAGGACAACAAGATATAGTTTGTATGGAAGACTGTTCTTGCTTTTTAGCTACATATTTCACGTAGCGCTGTCTCTTTGAGAAATGGGAGAGGAGGGCTCACAGTTAATCTTGCCATTTTGTATGGCTAACCAATAAATATCAATGTCCTCATGATCATTCTCAAAAGATGCACTACTTCAATCTATTTTTGTCTATGGAAAGCTAATATAGCCTATACTTACTAGCAATTTATTTTGACTTCAATGTATTGTTTTCTAAGATTTTTGTAACTATAGAACTATAAATATTGGCTCTATGGTTTTATCTATTGATTCATATTTGTTTCTTTATGTAAAGATGTTTTGAAATGTGAAAAAAAATTAACATTTACTTGGTGGTTTTAAGTTTTACTTTTCTTTATTCTTGAAGTGATTTTATGGTGTTGTAGGTAATAGGGTTCATGAGCATGGACTTTGTCAGAAGCTTGGAGCTCTTGTTCCTTGTGACTTGGATGCAAATTTGAATACCAACAGGCACTGAGTAAGTTTTGAAAGTATTATTTTCATTTATTCAATCATTTTCAATTTTTAAAGCTGCTATTGTTTATAATTGGCCAATGTCCTAGAATTGCATTTCTTAGAGTTATTTTCTATCTTTGTACAGTTTTTAAATAGTGAAAACACCACCCTTATTATTTTATTCTCAATAAGGAAGAGCTACAAGACCTCAATTTTTTTCTTCTTTAAAATTCCTCAGTTCAAACTACCAAATTCAACACACTCACACACACAAAGCAATACTTTTTTTCATCTTCATTTTGAGACCCAAAGTAAGTCTATAGAAATGAATCCAATGGAGAAACATAGCAATAATTGATTAATCTGGGTTGAATAACCATGCAAAATCAACTACATGTATGTATAACACTCCCTTCTCTACTCAAACTCTATATTACTTATTATTTCACTACAAACAACAACTCACCCTCAATTACAATTCTCAATAGTAATGGAAACATCAAGCTATTTATGTAAAAGAAAATTGATCTCTGTTGATGTTGAATGTGTTTGCTTAATAGGGTTGGGATTTGCTTCAAGAATAAGTATCTTTTCAGAAACACTAACATACAAATGAAGTTGGTTCTTCGAGACTCTACTGGCAATGTGACTGCTTATCATGTATGTATTTAGCTCCTATCTTTGCACATTTATGGATGATGGACTGTTATGTCACATATTCTTCTTGATGTTAAAATTTAGCTTATCCACCTTCAACTTAAGCCTCTTTGCCTCTAATTGTAGCTCGTTGTCTCATTTGCCCAATTGCATCATATAGCTAAGGGACTTTAAGACTCTGACTCTATTAGTGTATACTGGATTTTGATAGACAATTCCTTTCTTTTGTGGACAAAACATGTATTTTTAATAGGTCCCTTCTAGTTCATAATGCTTCTATTTATGCTTGTTCACATTTCCTTCCTTTCTAGAATGTGGTGGTTAAGATTGAGATTTTTATGTTATCATTGGAAAGGGAGGACAAATCAACTATCTTTGGTGGCAATTGAAATATGAGGTGCTTTGCACTTGTCTTAAGTATTTGTAGTTATTTAAGTCTTATTATTATCCCCTAAGTTTACTATTGAACACTTTTAAGTTTAGAGTTTTATGAGTCATGGTTTGGGCTTGTAGAACATTGTGATTGTTTGTGAGCCTTGTGAATACAACACATGTTCTTTGCAGTTTTACATAAAACAATAATTTTGTTGGAAGCTTAATTGAATTTTTTCAATCCTCTAATAAATTTAGAGGCAGATTAAAAATTATTACTGAGGAATTTATCATTAGCATTTGAGTTTTCTTTATCAAGGTCTAAATGTTTGACACATAATCTTGTAATTATGACCTACATCTCATTCCATGTTGCAGTTATCTGACATTTGGAGGGGGGCCTCGAAAATGTGTTGGTGATATGTTTGCTACATTTGAGGTGAGTTGAAGAAACATTTTTCTTTTAGAGAGTATCTAAACATCTTAGGACCTTGATAGTTATGCCTAATGAAATTATTAGATGAAATAAGAGTCTTAGAGACAGCTAGGTAGCTTGTTTACTCACATGATTAATTGAATGATTCCATCCATTATATTTATTCTTTGTTGTTGTATATGCAAATTTTGTTTTTTTGTTTTCGTTTTCCTTGATTTCAGTTTGTCATTTCCTTATAATACTAATATTTGGGTCTATCTTCTATATCCTTCTTGAGGGTAGAAGATATTTGTGATATCGCAAAACTTCTTCAGCCAGAAGATGGGTCTAGAAGATAGACCCAAAACATAAAGTTGGTATTATAAGGAAAATGGTATTGTGAAATCAAGAAAACTGAAAACTAAAAATGTCTTATTGTGGAAATTTGAAAAATCTAATTTTTTTTGTTCTCTTCTTCATTTCTGAAAATGTGACTCTCTGACTTATACTTGAAGTAAGGAAGCCTTTGTTTCTTCCTTGTCACCATTTACTTATCACTACAAGGCTAGTGGATATTGGTCTTTTTCTGACTTTCTCTCAATTGGTTCTTGGTGATTTTAGCCTCATATTTTGCTGATAGGTGTACACATTATTGTTCTTCACCCTTCATATATGCAAATGGTTGCATATGCATGTAGAAATTGCTTCATTTTTTAAAACATATTCTACCTACTTCTATCTATGTGTTTTCGGTATTGATGTCCAATTTGTTAAATCAAGAGCATATCACCACTTTGTTAGCTTCTATGTATTTTGTTGTAATATCTTAAATCCTTTGTGCATTGGTCTCAAAGTTGTTAAATGTTATCAACATTACTACCAAGTCTCAGTTCATTCATGGTACTTTTGACCTTGTTTGTGGCATTATTAGCTCTTTTGACCGTATTTGTGACATTACTAGCTCTTTTAACCTATTGACTACATTGTCATTTTTTGGGCACATTTTTGGTGTTATATTTGTAGACAGTTACAATAACCACAATGCTGATCAGGAGATTCAATTTTGAACTTTCTATTGGAGCTGCACCTATAAGTCAAGTTGCATGTGCATTATCTTATTCAGCATGTGACTAGAGGAAAAAGACTTTTTACATGTCAAATGGATACCT
>VDFB02368463.1:0-15276 GCA_007258455.2 Sequoia sempervirens
AAACAATCCGCTAAAAATCTTCCTTAAGAATTTTGGATTCTGGTTTTTGAATGACCCACGAAATTCACAAGCAGAAAACCCTTTCGAATTTTTTTTATTTTTATTTTGAATAGCCACAGAAATTTCGAAATTTTTACTCACAAAAAAATCTTCAATAAAAAAGATTTTTGAAATTTTAATTCAAAAATTCAAAGAAAAAATTAGCGTTTTATATGATTAAAATTCATTGTTTCCGTTAATCGTACCACGATGCCATATTCTACATATAAGTAATTGGTAAATGAATGATCTTATTAACAATGAAGCGAGGCGCTCAATGAAGCCAATTTACAAGATTTACAAAACTGGAAAGTTTCTAAAAAGAAACTCCAGATAAGATCGGAGACGATCTTATCTCTATCTTACAATATCTTACAATATTGAGCATTAATAAATAAATAAACATTATTTTAATAAAACCATGTGCTAGAATTTTTCAAGAAAATCACTACAGAGCATCAATTCTCGAAGCTTTGATTTTCTCAACTGAAATTTCTTTGCATGGTGGAGTAGAAGTCAATTTTTTGCAAATCTGACATTCTGGGTTGTCTTAGAATCTTTTTCTGGACAAAACCCATATTTTAGATTTTCTCGCAAAAATTGCCCCCATAGTCCCTATTGTCCTCAGTTTTTTTTTCGGAAAAGTTTTTGCATGTCAAGCTAAATGGCATTTTTTCACAATTTTGATGTTTTGGGTTGTCTTAGAATCATTTTCTGGACAAAACCCACATCTCAAAAATTTTCGTGAAAATTGCCCTCTGACAGGGTATTTTTAGCCTCAACAAGTGATTTTTAGCTTTCCGGGAAGAAGTTGTCAGAATATAGTCGTGTTCACAGTGAACAGGCAAATTTTTCATAATGGAGTACACATAGACTGAATTCAAGACCAAATCAATCTTAATTCATGATTACATCAGGAAAGTTGACACCGATTTGTATCAAGTGCATCCGGAGGGTTGACAGGCATAGTCACTCAAGTCCACATGGTTTCATGCCTCGTATAGCTAATTTTCTTCCAAGGCCGGTATAGAGGATTGATACCATTGGAATTTTGTCTGTGCAGCAAGTTCGTTTGCATTCCTCACAACCAGAGTGTTCGTGGTCAGACTTCACAGTTTCGTCATGCAACACTCTTCCATAGAGAAAAACATGAAAAACGTGAGAAGCGTCAAGCTGTAGAAGAAATAGTGGCCATCACTTCAGTTACAAAGCCACCAGAGTTATCAGCCAGTTATAACCTACAACTATTTTCAAGGATAGAACTAGCGCAACAATTAGAACTCGAATTCCATCTTCAATTCTTCTTGCTGAGTTCACGCATGTCTATCTTATCCTTGAAAATATCTCAAAGGACTTCAAGTTATCTTTTAGGGTTTTCGTTAACTGATGGTAGTATTCCAGTTAACTTGCTTTCAATAAGGACGTGCATGCTCTCACATTGTCCATTTAGATTAAGTTGTTTCGGTTAACTGTCGGTAGCTTTCTAGTTAACTGTATAGTTTCATTTATTAGGATTTAGCAATAAAATCTTGCATGATTGCAAGACTATAGTTGACTCAAGTTGATTTTAGGGTTCCCTACACCTTTGATGTCTATAAATAAGAGTTTTTGCTCATTTGTAATTAACTTTTGCATGTGATAGTAATATATGTTGTGCCCACCTTGCTTGTAATATTGCTATTTTGTATCTGTTCACGAGTTTATATTATGATGATGAATAGTTGTGCCCACCTTGCCTTCATGTTATTGTCATGGTATTTGCTCATCTTAGATTAAATATAGTTGCTATGGTTGTTTATTGTATACGTGGATGCGTCAATTCAATATGCTATTGTAGTTAGCTATCCTTTGTGTTTTGTGTTCAATAAGCCTATTCAGAAGAGCAAATAGTTGTGCCCACCTTGCCTTCACGTTGCAAATCTATACTCAAAGCTTATCGTTTGAATGTGTGTGCCAATAAACTTATTTAGTCAAGCAAATAGTTGCGCCCACCTTACCTTCATGTTGTGAAACTGTACCCAGTTTATCGTATATTTGTTGTGCTGATAAACTTCTTCCCAGCCGAGCAAATAGTTGCGCCCACCTTGCCTTCACATTGTGAATCTGCACCTGAAGTTTATCGTATAATCATTCCTGCGCCATTTCCTCATGCTCTGTTTTCTTGAGGGAACTGGATAGTTTAAAGTTAGTTAGTTTTGAGTTGTAGTTAAGATCTGTGAAACCAGAAAATCCTTAGCTACAACGTTCTTGGTTTTCTTAACCTTGTGCCTCTTCTAGCTGAGTCAAAAAGATAGGAGTTAGATTACTTCACTTTTTTACGCATTTTATCAGCACAGCGAGGGAGCTTCCCCTCCTAATTTGAAGAGCACTCATTACGCAGTGTGCATAGCTGTCCGTGGCAATCAGCACTCCAGAGGTGCTAATTGTTATGCCAACACAAACTTAAGGGGACATTGAGGGTTTCAAAGGTGGAACATGGTGTTTCTTGCATTGCTGGGAGGTCTGCAAGTATTTCCTAGCAACAATCTGACCCTAGCGTGAGTTTCCAAGTCTCATTTGAGTGTTTCCAGGTCTGATCTGAGCAGTTTTCCAGGTCTGATATGTATTTACAGTCATGAATAAATGAGTATTTCCTGTTGTTAATCATTATGAAATCCAACTAAGCTTTATTTACTGCTGTAACTATTTCTGAGCAGTCATATCTGCATATTTGCTTCATAATATTACCCAAGTTGCTCTTGCTTTAAGCTATAGTATTATTTCTGCAATCTATATTTGTATGTGCAATTTACCTGGTTGTTATCTTGACTACGGAGATGGAATGAGAAATGATTTACCTAGTTGTTTATCATTTGAGAAATGCAAATATCAAACCTTTAAAATATTCAGTTCAATTTTCATGCAAATTGTTTGACAAAATGTCCAATATGTCAAACTGAGACAAATCAGAAAGAAATCGCAATAGAGATTGTTCCATCTGGGGTGGGACACTACACTAGTATCAGAGCACAGTTTTCTTGCCATCCTGTTGGGTGAATCATAAAGATTCAGAACAAAGAAAAAATGACTACTGATAAATCTATGTTTGAACTAATGCAGGAATTGTATAAGCTAATGAAAGATCCTGAAACGAAAAGAGGATATTTAATGAGGGTTGCAAAATCTAAACGAAAGGATAAAGAAAATGAATTGCTTCAAAGTGATTTGCAGCCTACAAGTGATCTTGGAAAAGGAGTTGCAGCAAGCAACGAGTTTGGTTTTGAATGTGAGACACTACATGGGTCGACACCTATTGATGAACATATTGGGGAAACAAATGAGGAGTGCATAACAATGGTTTTAGGTGACAAGGATGTTTGCAGTAATGATGGCACACATGACGATGTTTTCCAATCAGTTAATGACAGTGATTCAACATCCTATCATAGTGCTGATTGCAAATCAGAAAATTTATATGAGATTGATGGGTCTCAGGAGACCAATCAGTTGGCAAGACAATTAAAGGTGAATGAAGATCCAAAAGAAGGAGAATTACTTGCCTTTTCTACAAGTGAAGTGTACACGAAATTCTACATTGGTGATGTAGAGATTGTTCTTAATCAGTGGCATGAAGGGTATGGATTCACTTGATGATCCATTATTTGAACATAGCATTATCTCACCAACTCTACATCGTAATTGCAAGGAATCAAATTGTAAGTTGGGTGACTTTGAAGATGATATTGTCAAGGCACATGAAGAAACTACAAAAAGGTATGACAACAATTCTGATTTTTGCAACAATAGTCATGTTTCCTTCCATCATCATGAGATAGCAGCCATTTCACGTGAAGATGATGGTATTGTAGAGTCTTCTAATGTTGGTACTCAAGATTTGGGTGTTAAAGATGAATTGTGTGTTGTGGATTCATGCCACAAACATTCTGATTTTGTATATCATACCTTCGAAGATGTGAACAAGACACAAGTATTGTGTGAGGGGTGGTTACAAAAAGCTAGGAAGGCAAAGTTATTGGCTGCCCAAGCAAAACAGCACATGCAAGAGGTCAAGGAACATTGCAACCAGCTAGATCAAGCAAAGAAGCAGAGTGAGTCACACCTTAGATCTCTAATTCTTCCAAGGGAAGAATGTGTAGAATGATTCAGAAAAATTTATTTGTGTACCTAATTTACATCTTGAGACTCATGAGTTACTTCTAGTTGAGAGCCCATTAAAGCCTCAAGTCCTAATGTTGGGTGGAATAGTTGAACACATGCTTAGTGGATCAGCCACTAATGTTATGACTACACATGTGGATGGAGATATGGGTGAGGCAGATTTGGGTTGGTGTGCGAGCATTCATAACACACTTAATGAGGTACAACCCTCTCATGTTGATGGCTCTATGGTAGAGTATGTAGCTGCTCTACTTTAGAGATTTGTGTTGCATGCCATGAAGACACTTGCAATTGGTGGGCACGCTGTGTAGAAGAAGTTGAACTATGACACAAACACTTGGAGTTTGCCTAATGAGGTTATTCAAAGCTTTTTGATCAAGTGTCCAGATGAGAGACCATTAATTGTTGCACTCAAAAGTATTTCATGTTCTTGGATGACTGAATTCAAGAAAAGGCCAATGGAGGAGATTCTTGTGCACAAATTATATGAGAATGATTGTCAATGTTGGGATCAATTACGCAGTGTGCATAGCTGTCCATGGCAATCAGCACTCCAGAGGTGCTAATTGTTATGCCAACACAAACTTAAGGGGACATTGAGGGTTTCAAAGGTGGAACGTGGTGTTTCTTGCATTGCTGGGAGGTCTGCAAGTATTTCCTAGCAACAATCTGACCCTAGCGTGAGTTTCCAAGTCTCATTTGAGTGTTTCCAGGTCTGATCTGAGCAGTTTTCCAGGTCTGATATGTATTTACAGTCATGAATAAATGAGTATTTCCTGCTGTTAATCATTATGAAATCCAACTGAGCTTTATTTACTGCTGTAATTATTTCTGAGCAGTCATATCTGCATATTTGCTTCATAATATTACCCAGGTTGCTCTTGCTTTAAGCTGTAGTATTATTTCTGCAATCTATATTTGTATGTGCAATTTACCTAGTTGTTATCTTGACTACGGAGATGGAATGAGAAATGATTTACTTGGTTGTTTATCATTTGAGAAATGCAAATATCAAACCTTTGAAATATTCGGGTCAGTTTTCATGCAACTGTTTGACAAAATGTCCAATATGCCAAACTGAGACAAATCAGAAAGAAATCGCAATAGAGATTGTTCCATTTGGGGTAGGACACTACACATTATAGGAAATATTGTTGATCAAAGTGATTAATATAAAATGTTGCTAAGACAAGACATTGTTGTCCTGAAATGCCAAGCACAAATGTTGCCGCTGCTGTAAACTTAAGAGGTATTTGAAGAGGTTAGGGAGACTTTTGTTGTCAACTGTAATTACAATTTTTTGAATAATTTATTCTTTTTGACTTGATAGTTAAGAAGAATGGTAGGGTTAACGAGTCGTATTTACCCTAGTTGCATGTTATTGCATTAAAGGTACATTATCATTTTGGCATAGTTATTTATTAACTTTGTTAAAAACATTTATATTACAATTATCTATAATTAGATATTTCAAAATTAATGAGAAAAATCCATAAATAAATTCATGAACTACACTCTTGTTTACTTTCACTCTCACTCTCTATGTAATTTGGATGGCTTTAAATGTAAAAAAACATCATCTATTTCTCTCTTTTTTAAATTTTAATGCATTTTTTGGGTTCCCAATATATTTCCACTTTTTTTCCAATAATATCCTAAGAAATTGAAAATATCTTTATCTTTTGGGATGCTTAGAAATTCCTGAGAATGATATTTACTTCTATGGTATAAATAATATAAATCAACAATTCACTCCTTGGATTGATGAAATTGAAAAAACCAATATATTTTGGGAGGTTCTTCAACCTGAGTTGGTGCTCCTACCTTCTCAAACAATTGTCTTCCTACCTTATGTTCTCTATAATCTTTGTTTTTCTACCTTATATACTTTCCATGTCCTGTCTGGAAATGATACAATGATAGTGAGTGATGTTTTATTCCAAGATTCCAAATTTCTAGGGTTGTCCTATTTGGTATCCTATGCCTGTTTGATTTGTAGTTTTAAAGAAGGAAAGAAATCAGGTTTCCAGTTCAAGATTTCTAATTAGGAAGTTCTAAATTCTAATATTGTATTAAAAGCAAGTCCAGGGGTTTTCATAAGGAGTGCACAAAAAGTGAAATTCATAGAAATGACCTTGAACCAATTGTAATTGAGACTAACCAAAAGAATTGAGATTCATGAATCAATATGCATCCAAAAGGATGGACTAGCAATAAGCTCTAAATGAAAGAGTTGCAAACCATAAAATATTGTAAAAATTTCCACGGGTGATCAACATAACATAAGAAACTTTTTGACAACGTTATGAAATGTAATCTCTCTTAAGAGATGAACATGTATAATCATTATAATATCCCCTATCCTGATTTTCCCTAGAATTTGCCCACTGAACACAAATAGCAGCAACTAGGGTAAGATTTGTCTTACCAATTAAAATATCTCTTTAATAATGCAATCTAGGGTTTGAATCTTGCAAACACCATATGAACAAGATATGCAAATATATACATATATAGACTTATGAGAGAAACAATTACATCACGTCCATGGATTATCAACAATGCAAACATATTAGAATATTGGGAGAAGGGACATGATGGATCCGCCCAAAGCCATATACCAAGCCTAAGAGGGTGTATACCACAGCCCTCCTCCTTGGCGACTTGTACTTGTTTTCCCCATCAATGCCTCGACTCCCTAAAGACACTTGCCATCTTGTGGAATTGGGCGGGGTTGTAAGTGGGTTCTATCAACTCTCTGTGTAAGAATCCTTACTTACCCTATCTACCACTCCACCCCAGGCCCATCCTACAAGATGGCTTTTTAGACAATCAAGCACATCATATATTCTATCACAAGAAATCATTCATTAAATATTCTTATTATCATATAGGCAATATGCGTACATAGGTAAGCAATGATTTGCAAAAAATACAGCTAAATATAGGATATATCTAATAATAGCAATCTGTGGTGATGAACTGGACAGATTCTCCTTTGTCTCCTGGTTTGTATGTAATAATCAACCCCAAATATTTTTTTTTCTGATTTTTTCCCAAATTCTTCCCAACTGCTATATGAAGTTTTCTGTGTTTGTTTCAGGTTTGTTTGATTGTTTTGTCTCACATGCCATACATAATGTATTGAAACCAAGACATATTGAATCAAATGCAAATGTAACATACAAGAAATTTGCTAGGCATTTAACCTTTCTTTTCCCTCAATAATCAGATTTTTATTGACAGAAAGAGCATATTTTAACAACCATATACAACAGAAAATTAAACACCTTTCAGACCTGGAATAAGAGCCCAAACAGCTGTATAGACATCTTCCTTCCTGGCACAAGCAATTCCAAATGAAGACCTTCGAAATCCTTGTGATAACCATGCCAAGTATACACCTCAATCACCTCCGAACAGTCACAGCAATAACCAACAGAGAGGCTGGAACAAGTATCATAGCAGCAGCATATAGGGTGTCCCTCCAAGCAACGCACAGCAATTCCATCTAGGTGTATAGATGCATACTGAATGGACTCTAACTCCGGCATAGGGTTTAAAGTGAAGTAGGTATCGAGTTTTTGTACCCATGCTCATGCTGACATCTTTCCGGACCCATCAAAATAAGGAAGTGTAAGCTTCCCCACTTTCCTTCGTAGCTCATTTTGCTGGTCCCTATTCCCCCTTGTGTTTGAATGTCTCATTCTCAAGTCAATGTAGTCTCTGAGGGATATGTCCATCTGAAAGCCTGGCCCTGCATAGAGCCAATCTTGTCTAAACTGGTCCTGCTGTTCCAACAAAGTAAGCTCAGGATTAACACGTACTTCTACCCTTGGTGGAAAGTTTGGCATAAGAGGCCTTGCCAAAGCTCCCTAATTACCAACTCCTTGCTGTCCTACCCTGTTTCCTTGACCCATCTAGTCCATTCTCTGTATTAAATCTGCTAACCTGTCATTAGTCTCCTATGTCTATTGTGCTGCCCTACCTTGACCCCTAACCAAAGCATCAAGAAGAAGCATCAATCTGTCAGGAGGTACCTCATTCCTCTCATTTCTTTCATTCCTTTCACTTTCACCACCCCTAGCTCCCATGTTTCCAGTATTAGAAGACCCATTGGATAACGATTCTGTTCACTGCCCTTCTTCTGAAGATGGCCAATGCTCCCAATACCCCTCTTCTCTTCTCCTACTTCTTTCTAAGTACTTTCTTTCCCTATCACTCAAGCTCATAGAAACTTACACCCACTGGTTGGCAGGACTGATTTGGCTCTGATACCACTGTAATAATCAACCCCAAAAAAAAAATTCTGATTTTTTCCCAAATTCTTCTCAACTGTTGTATGAAGTTTTTTGTGTTTGTTTCAAGTTTGTTTGATTGTTTTGTCTCACATGCCATACATAATGTATTGAAGCCAAGACATATTGAATCAAATGCAAATGTAACATACAAGAAATTTGCTAGGCATTTAACCTTTCTTTTCCCTCAATAATCAGATTTTTATTGACAGAAAGAGCAGATTTTAACAACCATATACAACAGAAAATTAAACACCTTTCAGACCTGGAATAAGAGCCCAAGCAGCTGTATAGACATCTTCCTTCCTGGCACATGCAATTCCAAATGAAGACCTTCGAAAGCCTTGTGATAACCCACACCAAGTATACACCTCAATCACCTCTGAACAGTCACAGCAATAACCAACAGAGAGGCTGGAACAATTATTATAGCAGCACCATATAGGGTGTCCCTCCAAGCAACACACAGCAACAATAAACAACCCTCTGTCTCCTTGCTTGACCACGCCAGCAACCCCTGATTTCAGACCTCAATGGTGAACAGGAAAGGTCATTACCAGCAAGCTGGAAACTAAGTTTCTTCACCAGCCAAGCCGTCCCTCCTTGAGAAGTTCGATCTTCTCTAAAAAATCATAACCTTCACTAAAAAATGCAAACTTGTGCTTGTTTTGATCGCCACGAGGAGACACATCATTCAAGCCAATACCCATCTTGAATCCCCATTTCATTTCAGAGCTACGAGCAATAATATGAGTTCAGTTCCAGCAAGTAATGCCCAGAAATTGATTTAAAAACTCACCCAAAACTTCATATAATCACACCCAACCAAGAAACAAAGCAAACCACACCAAAATCAACTGAAATCCACTCAAAAGTACTGAAAAATCTTCAACATTCTCGCCCAGATGTGATTCCTAAGTGAAATCACCAATCACCAGCTTGAGCAAGTCTCTCACTGCCGAAACTCGTCTTAGACAACAAGGGTTTTCGTCCTCAAATCCGTTTTCTCAATCCTCTGATATCAAACCAGCAGCACCTCTCTAAGTTGTTAAAACATCCATGGTAGAAAAAATGAACTTGCAAATGAAACTTTTAAAAGTTTTCTTTCAAATTAGGGTGACCAAGCAGCCCTAAAAACCAACGCCACTTTTGGAGATATTATAATTTTTTATTTAAAAAGAATCACAACCAAACATTAGTTTTTCTTTTAATTTTTATTTCCTCTCCTTCCTTGGGTGTCCATTCCTTATCTAGCCTTCAAAAGCATTTTTGATGCTTTAAAAACGACTTAAGTTGATTACATTAGGCACCATGGTACAAATATGTCCCCTTATGACCCCTCAATTAAAAAATATAAAGTTACTTTAATAAAGCTCACTTTTTCAAAACATTATTCAAATATTTAAATGATTCAACCTTAGTAACTTTATATCGATTGAAAAATGTGTTGTTGTGACAAGCCAGACTAGGGCCCGCATACCCTAGTTGATTTACTATAAGTAGCGCCCTAAAACTTGAGCCGAAAAGAAACTGAGGTGCTCGAAAGGGCTCACCGAGGACTAAAGCACAATACCAAACCCCCTACTAAAAATATCACTTACTAAAAATAGTAAGTGTATTAGAATCAACCGAAATTGAAAGAGGATGTAGTAAAATGGGGACATTACACTGTATATTTCTTCTCCTTAATTGATGATCCGTTCTTAACACTCAGAGTATATCGTTAGTGTAGATCAAGCAGATAAGAATCTATCATTCATATTAACGTACCATAATTACTCATAAGGTTTGATAATTGCTGCAAGCATTATTATTGCTTAATCATATGTAAGATACATACATACATACATACATACATACATACATATATATATATATATTTTCAACTTACTTCCCTTACTGATTTATCATTATCATTTATCTTCCCTTATCTCTTCTTGAGCTAACTCTTTCTTTCCACATATTTCCTCCTCCACATCTAAGATATCATATTAATGTATCTACTGCTGCACTCAGAAAATACTCCTATTTCTATCCTTATTCACTGTATATATCAGTGCTTTCCTCATCTTATTTCTCCCCTTCCTTATACTCAGAAAATATTCCTGTTTCCCCCTTCTGTTGCTCAAACTTCTGATTTGGTTTTCCATGATTATAATCTATTAATGTATAACTGTTGCTATATCCAAGGATGTTCCTTTCATTCGATGCCTTTCCTTCCTGAGTTATTTACTGATTTAATTCAGACTTCTGATCTTTCTATATCTGCTTTCCTTGCTGCTATTTTAGTGCAGACTCCTTTCTTATTTCTGGATTCCTCTTCCTTATTTCTACAGCTACTGCAATCTGAGTGTAGATTTATTCCTTATTATCCAATGATTCGATGATGCCTTCTTCAAATGATTTTACCTCCCTTATATATCTTCAACGGTGGAAGAGGGGAAAAGTCACATCTCTTCATTTACAAGGGACACATCCCTTTGAGCGCTGCCCTATTCTTTTTGCTGCTGTCGTTTAAATCTAATTGATGTCCTTTATAAATATTTAATCACTGCCCATTAAATATAAGCTTGATCGTTATCCTTCAGGTCGGCCCATAATATTATTGTTTATATATAAATATCACACATAAGGTCGTCCACCTATGGGTTGATTTTATTAATTTAATTAATTCCTTTATGCTAGTCGGCCTAGATCTAATGTTGCAATTGTGGGGACATGACATTCATAGACTAAGTTACCAGTTCCAATACGGGTGCATACAAGTATCAGTACTTGGTACGGCGGTACAGCAAAAAAAAGTCCTTGACTACGAATACGGGATATATATATGTATGTATGTATATATAAATATATATGCATGTGTTTGAAGAATAAAGAAGGTGACCTCCGGGTTTGTTGTCATTGATGCCAACATTGGTTGGTAACTAGCTAAGTAAACTATGTATCTATACTGATCTGGTATTTTGATCCGGAAATTGTCTCAGTAAAAGATAACTCTATAAGTTTTTGATATGTTGCTCAGGAGTGTCAGTTACAGCTATAAACGAGCTTTCAGCAACTTTGGTTGATCCGGTTGAGATATCTAAATGACAGAAGTTCGACATTCTTTTGGCCGACAAGGTTAAGAACTACTTGTCTTATGAATGTTTAAAGTGTTCCTCATTAGGTCCGAGCCGACCTAATTTGTGTTTGATACGTTTTGTTTTGTGCACCAAAAAGATTTTTGAATTCGGCCGACAAGTCAGTTTGAATTATGTATGTTCACATCCAATTAGGTTGACCTAATTGGTGTAGCCGTATATATGCATGTATATGTGTGGAACATACTGATGGATGGATCTATGTATGAAAAGTGTGTGGAGAAAGTAGGTGTGTGGATAGATGGAGAACAGTGATGCGAGCTATATGACAAGTGTTATTATGTGAAGTCATTGATAGTTGTTGTATACCTGCAACCGGAGCAGGATTTTGGTTTTTCCAGAGCTTAACCGGAACTGATCTCAACACTTTGAAGGTGTACTTCTTCAATTCATATTTTGGCAGTGAGCCATACTCTTTGTATCTTGGCGGTAAGCCATTTTGTATTCACTTTAGGTTGTGAGCCTTTCAAGGACAGTGTGTCCTGGCAGTGAGCCCTGTAATATCTTGTAACTGGTTATAATATATTGTGAGTTAATCCTCACCGTGGTTTTTCTCATTTTGGTTTTTCCACGTAAAAATCTGGGTGTCAATGTGTTATGAGATGTTATGATCCCTTTCATGTTTTGGTTTACTATTGCAACTAGATATGTGTTAATGATTGGATGGTTTCAATTAATTATGTTAGCAGAATACTGATTCACGCCCACGCCTCCCCTCCCCTCTCAGTATTTGGTGTATTCAACAATTGGTATTAGAGCTTGGTTCCTCTGAAGAAGTCTTACAACTTGAGGAAGGTCCCGGAATTTGAATACATGGCTAACAAAAGCTATCCTGGTCCTCCAAAAGAAATCTCTGCATTTGAGGAACTTCATGTTGCCCTTGAAGAATTGGACAAAAGTGAAGATGAGAAAGAAACTCTAAAAGGAAACTTAAAAGAAGCAAATGAATGCATCAGAAAATTAAGAGAACAAATCAAGAAGTTCAAAGAAAGGCATAGAGAAGTTAGTGATCAGTTGAAAAAGGCTAATGAAGACATTACCAGACTGAAGGTGCAAGTGGAAGAAAAGAAAGAGTTGAAGAATGTCAGAAAGCTGAAATTCAGAATAAAATTGATGAATGTACAAAGTTTGAACAAGAAGTGGTAACCCTAAGATCTAATCTAGAAAAGGCAAAAGCTCATGAAGAAAAATTCAAAACAAGTTCTCCAAGGCTTGATGAGTTGATTGCATTTCAAAAACCTTCTAAGGACAAAAGTGGTCTAGGACTTGAAAAAGGACAAAGTTCAAAGGCAAAACCAATTCCCAACAAAGTGGACAATCAAAGGAAGACTCAAGGCAATATTCAACAGATCAAGAACCAAAGGAGCAATACCGGAAGGATTCCTATTCGACAACCTAATGCTCAAAGGTACCCATCTTTTAATGGTTTTTGTTTCTCATGCAATAAATTCGGTCATAGAGCAACAGAATGTAGAAGTAGAATGAACCAGAATATTGGATTCTTTGTTGGACAATGCTTTACCTGCAATAAGTTTGGACATAGAGCTACCAAGTGTAGAAGCCAGATAATGTTGAACAGATTCAATGCTAGTAGAAGGATTCAGTTTTTTTAAGGCTACTGCTATACATGCAATGTCTTCGAACATAAGGCTAATCAATGCAAATCAAGGATAAATGCAAATCAGTTTGATCAAAGATATGTTTTGTGCTACATTTGCAACAAACCAGGAAATATCTCAAAATTTTGTAGAAGAAAAATTGGGAAGAAACCTAATCCAGAACAAAAGAACAAACCTGTGAACAAAGTGGATCCTACCGAGGTGAGAAAAGAAATGGGAAAGATTTGGAGGAAAAAGGAAGAACCTAAGAAAAAGGATGAGTCAAATAAATCTGTAACTGCATCTGGTGCAGATACCTCTTCTAAAAACTGAACCCAGTAGTGGTTTCAGGGGGAGCAGTTACAAAGAAATCTAAAAAGCCCCCGATATATGAGGTGTCAAGCAATGACACGAGGATACGTGATGTAAGCCGTCATTCTGAAGATATTGAAGAAGTCTCCGGCAAAAAATATGCAGATCCAGAGAATTGCGGAACCTTTGTGGGTTTACAGTGTGCTTTATAAAGTGTTTATCAGCTTTTAAAGTTGGAACGCATTAATGCAAATTAGGGCAAAATTCGTAAGTAATAAAGCAAGAAACTAAGTTGAGCTAAAGCACATTTGCACAATGGGGAAGAAGCGGAGCGAGTTGAAGAGAGTTGAAGCCATTTCAGAGCATTTTGCATCAAAACCCTAGTTCTCGACAAAGCTTAAAAAGGTATTTTCCGCTATCTGAATCTCGTGATTCTAAGTTGAAGCAACTTTCTGTTAAGCATATTCAAGTTGTTTGAGGAGAAATGGCCACTCCTACCGTTGTGGAAATCTCTGAGAGACCCCCAACCCAAATTTAGAAGATTTTCTTGGAAAGTTTATGAGTAGACTCTGTGGGTGCTTTCTCACACATTCTGAGCAATGTGTTACCCACTGAAGACACAAGGACATATATCCATGGGAAGCTAGAGGAATTTAATCACCAAGAGCTCAAGGATTTATGGGACAGTGAATTGATAGGAAATGATCTATTACTCAAGCCAGAATATGAAAACCTAGTTCGAATGAAGCTAAACGTTTGGAACTAGTTTCCAAATTTTTCCAATGAGAGTGACGCAAAATTTGTTAGGATGGCTCTGTTACAATATTTATTTAGTCTGTTAATGGTTAATATTATATTGTATTAGTTTAGTTTAGTTTTATATACTGTTTCTACAGTATCTGGTAGGTAGATGTAGTTAATATCTACAGTAACTTGTAATTTCTATATAATGTAACCTCTTCTTCTGTTAATAAAATGAATGTTTTTACCATTCACATGGTATCAAAGCCGACTAGGGTTTTTGGGTGTTTTCTTCCTATAATTTGTGATTAAAAATCACATGAGGATTTCTTCTTGCCTGGGCGCGTTTCAATTTCTAGGTAAATTCATGGCTGCTTGGTCTGAGATTTTCAAGGGCATTTTTTGCTTGTCCAGGTCGTTTTTCTCTGGCCCGCGGATCTATTCGTGGGTGCTTTTTTGCCCTACCTATGTGATTTTTTGTCTGCATTTTCTCAGTAAAAGAAAAAGAAAAAACTGCACGATTTGTGTTAATTTTTGGCCGCAGGTTTTTCTCCGTCTCTAGCGCGCATTTTCTGAACATTCTAGAGCCGCAATTTGGCATTCTCTGAGCACGTTTTCGTCCTTCCTTTAAAACACGTTTTTTTTCAGTTTGAAGACGCGTTTTTTTGTGCTCTTGAGTCACGTTTTTCAGCTCCTAAAAGCCGCGATTTTTCATCTTATATGGGACACGTTTTTGATGCCCTAGCTTAGACGCCATTTATCCCTGTATTTGCTTGTGATCTATAAATTTTTTAAGTCATTTTTTCAGTATTTTTCTGAAAATGTGACCTGCTGCTAGGGTTTTGTAGATTTCTCCTATGTTTGAAGTCGAAAAAAAAAATTGATTTCAGATTCTTGGTGGGTTTTTCGAGATCTCAACTGGGTTGTATTCAAATTTTTCTGGGTATCTCATTTTTCGTGCCTCAAAATTTGTGCAAGTGGGTGTTG
>VDFB02368464.1:0-26849 GCA_007258455.2 Sequoia sempervirens
AAAACAAATAATAGACTACAAAAGAACACTATATTCACCCTATGAAAACTTTTAGTGAGGGAAAAAAACTAGCATAAAAATATTTTATTATATTAATTTCACAACACAATTACAATTTTCCACAATGGCCTTCCTCTCATACATTAATACATAACTTGAAAATGCCACTTCTAGTCTTGTTGTGTGGGCTACAACATGACACTACTAGATTTTAACATGATCCCTTTGACACAAGTGCACTCCACATCATACTTCTTGTACCTCACTTGACTCTTGGTTCTCACTCTCTTAGCATTACCTCATTGTAATTCTATTATTTTCCTCAGTCTTATTTGCTTACTTTTGATTGTCTTGTATTCTCCTATTTATACCTTTCTTCAACTTCCCCAAATAATCTACGTTGGTCTCAAGATGGCACAAAGCCTAAAACTACATGAAATATTTCACCAACCTATAGTAACCAATTTATGAATTCCAATGGTCAAATGGTGGATAATCTTCACATGGCCCATCATACACATTCCCAATGATCCACTCATCCTTCCTAAATATCTATTTGTTGGTGCAAACAAAAAAAATATTTCGTAAATCATAATAGATCTAATTGAACATCTTTGCTAACCTCTCTTCACTCATTCACTAAATTATAGAACTATACCTGTCCAAATAACCTCCAACTTCAGCAATAGACCAATCAATCACATATATAACTACTGTTGAAATTGCAACACACAATTACTTAATATAGGGAAATGGGTCAACTTCTCTGCATCACAGACTATCAACTATTTGTCAAACATATGAGCTAGACCTCAAATTCTCATCTTTTCAGACACAATGCAGATTCTCTACATATGATGGTCTCAAGATGTCCTTGCATTAGACACTCATGATAAATAAAAAATGAGCCTTATTTTCTAAGGCAAGTTGCCTTAGTTTAGGAGTTCTAATCCATTGACTACTCAACTCATTCTTTCCACCTCCTCAGGTATGCTTCTAGTGATCCACCCTACCTTGCATTAGACACTCAGGATAAATAAAAAATGAGTCCCTTATTTTCTAAGGCAAGTTGCCTTAGCTTAGGAGTTCTAATCCATTGTCTATTCAACTCATTCTTTCCACCTTAGGTACATGCTTCTATTGATCCACCCTAAGCACTACTTTCACCCCTTTCATATGTTTCTTTGTTCCACCAGTTATCCTCCACACCACTTTCCCATTGCCTACATTCAATCATGACCCACTTTTCTTTTCCATCAGCTAATCCCTCATATTTTGTCAACTTCTTTCTTGACCATTGCAAATCCATCTACTTGGTCGCCAATTATTGTAGGTTCTTAAATACAACTCCTCATCCTCTTATTCATCTATCCTATCCTCTAGATTGTTGCCTTTTGATGACCTCCCTTCTCACAACCAACCCTTTGTGCTACTTCTTTTGCATGTGTAGTGTTGCCACTTGTTCGAGCAATGTCATATATCCTTGGAATCAACATATGTTACTCCTTTCTAATGCTTACCCTTGTGTTATTGTAAAACTATTCCTCGCCCGCCCTTAGAAGCATCAACTTGTACTTTGACCATCCTTCTATATGGTATAAGCGTTAGCTATTCCACCATACACCGCATCTCTATCAAACTACAATGGCCTTCCTAACAACAAATGCAACACATCCATTAGTGCAATATCACAAAGCATCGTCATGGTATGCTCCAATGTTAAAACTCACCTAGCATTGTACCTCCAACAAAATTCAATATATTTGTTGCAATCAACCAAGCCAATATGGGTGTGGATGCCTCTTCCTCCTCAATCCCAACTTTTCAACCATTTTCAAAGACACCAAATTATATGTGTCACAACTAACCACCACCACATCACAACATTTACCACTTGCCTTGCATCAGACTTTGAACAAGCTCTTCCTCTATTGTTTCACCACTCTTGTCACACCTTACAGCCCTTCGTGAAACCAAAAAACTTCATCCTCGGGGTCCCTTTCCAAAGTGGGTGACCTCTCATCACTAAACATATCTCTTGTGTTGTCTTTTTCCCATTATTCTTGGCACTCAAATGCTCTATGCCCATCCTTGCTACACCTAAAATAAGTTCCTTTGAAGAATTTTCGCCTTTTTCTCTCTTATTCTCTTTTATTTGTTGAGGTTATCCTTCACACTCCTCTTGAGATTCTTTGTCAAAGGTGTCTTCTACTCTTTTATCTTTGTGGTAACTTCTACCACCATCTTTTCCCTTGCGATAACTACTACATTCATCTCCATTATTGTTACGATAGGCCACATCATCTCCTTTCTCTTTGTGGTAGGAGCTCTATCTTCTCTTCCATGGTGGTATTGGTTACCAATTCCTTTACCTCTTGGGCTTTCTTTATCATGGTTGCACCCATTCGGTTGCTTTGGTTTTCCTCTCTTGTTTGGCAATTATGCCTATCCTCTTTCTATTGATTTAATTTATTCTCTATAGTGAGAGCCAACTGGTAGGCCTCCTCAATTGTTTGGATATTCCACATACACAACTCCTCTTGGATGGGTTCCCTCAATTTGTTAATGTATTTGGCCACCTTCTGAACCCCCTACGATGTTTTGACCTGATTGTCAACATGTAATGCTCCTTAGTGTACTCTTTCACGATCATCTCACCCTAATGTAATTGTGCAACTCCTTCAACATCTCCAATTGGTAGTTGGCTAGAATAAATTTGGACCTAAGCTTTATGTCATTTGGCCCCACTTTGTAATGCTAGGCTTCCTTGTTCTATTTCTCTCCAATTGAACTTCCTTCCACCATATTGCTATATGGTCTTTTAGTTTCATCTTTGCAAATTTTTCCCTATCTAATTTTATAATGTTTTCATACTCAAAATGTTCCTCTAGATTTATGATCCAATGTATTAACTCCTTAGGATCCAATTTTCTAAAGTAGTTCGATATATCCACCCTTATTCTCTTACTAATGCCATAAATAGCCTTCATCATCCTCTCCTTGCCCCCCTTGCTTCCAATTAATTCCACCTGATCCGCTTCCTATTCCTCATCATCACTCTCCTCAGTGTTAGGATTAAGGTTCCTTTGATAGTCTTTCTCTAACATGTTCATTTATTTTTGCATCGCCTTCAACATCTCACACATCTTCACTTTTTTGCAATATTTAGGGTTTCTCACCCTCTCTTTGGTGGCATCTTGATAACCTCTGTTGATCAACACTCTATCTATAATTACCTCTTGCAATCTGCCTCACAACCAACAATTTGTTTAGAAATCTCTTATAGATTGCTTCATTTTGTAAACCATTTTTAATTCTTGCAAAGTATAATTTACCATTGTGTGCTTCCTCCTATTTTACTTATGCCTTAATTTAAACCAACATCTCCACCTTATTTGGTAAACTCATTCTAAAAAATTTCATCGACAAGGTGCATCACACATACACCAATATTAATTTGAGATCAACCTTGCTTTAATACTATTTAATGCAATCATGACCAGAAGGTCTCAAGAAGGATTGTCTAATTGTGTAGCCCATACAAATGACACATGAAATAGAAAATATACTACAAAGGACACCAAATTGACCTTTAGAAAACCCTTAGCAAGGGAAAAGCTTAGCCTTAAAAATCTCTTTTTATATTAATTTCACAGCACAATTATAATTTACCACAATGGACTTCCTCCCATACATTAATACATAACTTGAAAACACTTCTAGACTTGCCATGTGTGTTACAACATGACACTACTAGATCCTAACATGATCCCTTTTACACAATTGCACTCCACATCACACTCCTTGTACTTCATTTGTCTCATTTCTCCCTCTCTAATAGTTGCCTTAGTGTAACTCCACTATTTTCCTTAGTCTTCTTCACTTCCAATTGTTGTAAATTCTCCTATTTATACATTTCTCCAACTTCCCCAAATAATCTACGTTGGCCTCAAGATGGTGCCAAATTTGAAACCATATGAAATATGCCATTGATGAATAGTAACCAATTTATGAATTCTAATGGTCCAACAATGGATAATCTCCATGTCGTTCATCACACACCCTTCCCAATCTGCTCATCCTTCTAGAATATCTACCCCTTGTCACAAACTCAAAACAACCTTTCATAAATCATAATAGTTCTAACTAAACATCTCTCTCAACATGTAGACACTAATTCACTAAATTATAGAACTACTCCCTAGACCACAACTCATAAATTACTTAATGCGGTGAAATATGTCAACTTCTTATCACTGTGTAATGTCCTTGATAAATATTAATGAAAATGTTTGTGGATAGATTTAAATATATTTAATCTAGTCCCCTTATAAAACCTAAACACTTAGGAAAATATTTTGGCTTTTTCTATTTTAGGATTTAAATTTTTAAGAACCTAGAACTTTAGGAACCCTAGACAGATATAATGTTTACACAAAAACATTATCGACCTTGATTATACTCCAAACTTCATTATTTCACTTTATCCGAATCTATCAAACCCAAAAAAACCCCTTTTTACACTTACACATTCACATTAAATACCTATTATTACATGGTTAAGTTCACAAGTACTTGATAAACACCATATTCAAATGTATACCTAGATCTAATCAACTAAGATTGTAAACATTTCTTTGCATTCATTGATACCCAAACATATAAATCAAATTCACAAGAAAAAAGTGTAATGTCCCCTTATTAGAGACATAAAATGCACAAGTTAAGGTCAAGAATTTTATTTACCAACACCTAATTTTGCACATGTAATTTTCCTTGAGGGCCTGCACACATCATGCATTATCGAAAAATACACATAGTTCCTTAATCCAATTCAAATTAGACAATTCCAGATTGAGCATTTTAAGAATAAGGTAGATGCATTATCATCTAGTGCATAAACACATCATAAACTGATATGACTTATTGCTCTTGACCGGAATAGATCTTTGCCCTGTTTCCTCTTTCCTAACCTCATTGGATGGTAGGTTTATTGTGCCAAGGGCGCATGCACGATCTCAAATTGGACTCCCTCAAGGTGTTCCACCTGTCTTGGGACTGTCCATCAATGGAGCAATTTACCCGCCTTTCCCCTCCACACACTCCCTATCCTTATTGAGTGCTAGTGAAAGGGAATTTTGGCTCAAAGTCTATTCTCGTAGTAGTAAAGTCATAAAAGCTTATGATATACAATAATTGCTGCAAGCATCATTATTGGACATTGATAAATAATAGCCCTTTATATCTATTTAGGGTGTTTGTCAATCACTTATGCTGTATAGATGAACTCAATATATTGGCATATAAATATCCATTGAAGAGTGTCATTCAATCTCTCTATGTATTCGCCTATCACATTATATTTAGTCAAATTCACAGTTCGTCACATATTAGAATGCTATAAGCTTTCATTGATATAAGATATGGGGTTAGTTAGTATATTGTAACCCACTGTCCATAATAACTCAAATTCATTTATATCATCCTTAATGTTCCTTAGTCGGTTGAGAGTACTTACCTCTGAATCGATGCACTGACTGGATGTTCTCAAGACGTAATTCCTGTAACCCGATCTGTCCTTTCTCTCTACGAGATGATGTAATGACCTTCTTCCTAGGAGAAACACTTAAACCCGAACCTTGCATTCAACCTGTTTCTCAAAGAGACATTATAAGCGTTAGAGGTCAGTAATAACATCTAATAAGATCAAAGATGGCCTAAATACTTCATTCTTGTCAAAGGATTATTTATTTCCTCCTTACTATGAATTATTCTTCTATAATATATTTCATTCTGACATTAAACATCTTTCAAGGTCTCATAGATGAGATTCTAGTATACCCTAGTGAACGAATAGTCATTATAATGATATTAAATACTAGATATTATAACCAAAATAATATATATTGACAATTGATCTTAATATCACAATATGAATAACTCCAAAACACCAATAACCATTCACTGAAGTGACCAGATAATCAACAACTTGTAAATGGAGGAATTAGAAGTAATATCTAACCTTTATTTGCTTTGTGTGCTGAATCATAGAACCGATCATAAGTGTCTAGTTCTGGAAATTACTTATATTTTCGTAACACACCAACCTCCATCGATATCCAACACTCGGGAATGATTCTTTGTTATTCTCTACTGGTTTCTTATCATAAAAACGTTGGCATAGGAGTTAGCTGCCAGTATGTTGCGTCCAGGTCATCTTTAACTTATCCCCGTCTCACCCGAGAACGTCTCCTCCAAGCTACGTCTTTCTTTGGTAGATTCCAATAGTCTTTATTCCCAAGTACTTGTCTTATCTCATTGTCTCTTCTTAAATCCTCATATTTGTCTTGAACGACCCCCTTTGATTTATCTGATATCATTTGTGGTTACCCTGGCTTGCCAAATGAAATCAATGTGATTCTCCTACATCCGCGTCATCCAGTTCCTGAGAGTCATGTCGAAAATCTCCTTGTAATCCCGTTACTTCCTCATCCTTCTCTTTTCATGTGTTCCTCCTAATGCACGAGCCTAAGAGCCCTTCTTAAACTATTTCCACAGGATGCGACCTTCTTGCTGGGACGTGACCCTTCTAAGGTTGCGTCTTCTTGAAAAGGCATCTGAAACTTAAACGCCGATTTAGAGGGCACGAAAGTCTTTTCCCAAGATGCTTATTATAATTTCTATATACATGCTTTAACAAATATATACTTAATGATATCAAATTTTCACAATTCATATTGTATTGTTCAAAAGACTCCTAGATTTGATTGTGTGCAATTTTTTACATCAACGTTTCGGATCACACTACATCAACATTTCGGATCACAGAGTGTGATCTGAAACGTTGATGTAAAAAATTGCACACAATCAAATCCAGGAGTCTTTTGAACAAATATATACTTTATTATTTCATAGTTTCAATTTTGTATACTTTCCTTTATTATTACAGATTTATCATTGTAATGTATGTTATAGGAGATAATATTATCTATAATGACCATGGTAATTACTCATACTTATATTTTGATATTTACTTTATTTGTTAATATTTTATTATTATAATATTTGTTTAATAATATTAATTGTTGTATTGTTTCTTCTATGATAATCGTAATGTCTATTTGGATTTGATTAATTAGATTTTCTTATGAATATCATATTACCAACTATCTTTTAATCGTAATTACAATATTGTTTTATGTTTATGTTTTATATTAATTTATACACTTTAATATCTATTATATCATAACCATGTTTATGATGTTATTAATAATATTCATAATTATAATATTGTCTTGGACAATTATAATTATGTAATATCAAATGGATAACTTTACTATCTAAAATGTCATAATTTCGGGGATATGACAGAAAGTGTAAAGCCTCTGTTGACATTATATGGGATTGAAACCCATTACAAAACACAGCCAAGGCAGCAACCATAATAGAAAATATAATAGTATGCCCTAATAATGGGAATATCAACTTCATAGGTGCAATACAAGCTGAAAATATAATGGCTTACTCCCAAGACAACTTGCAAATCAAACCAGTTTGTTATTGTTGAAGGTCCACCACTAATAAAGCTCAAATGGATCCCTATGTGAGATAGCTCCTTCAGTAAAAAAAGGTTTCATCCTTTGATGCAAGATCTATAAGGGTTTTGTCCCTTGACCTCCTATAAATTTGTGAGCTTTTCTCCATAGATTTGGTGCTTGAGCACACATGCTTGCAATAAGTTTCAGTTAGGGTTTTTGTGTATATTTGATAGATGCTCTTTTTGCATCCTTCTTTTGAATATACACTAAGAAAGATGTCAAAATTTGACACAATGGCCTCTAACTTGAAACTGGTACATGGTAGAGATTGCCCATAACTATCGAGTGTTGTTTCCTCCACTTATGCAAAAATGGGCTTGGGAGGCATGAAAGAATGTCCCCTGCGAACTGCAATTATCCTTACCAATAATAGCATGGGGTCCCTTAGGGTTTGAAGCCATAACTACCTTATTAATGGTAGCTAAAATTATCTTCTTTGTTTGTACATTTGGGTATACATGTGGATCCACATCCTCATTATTAAATGATACTTTTGTGCCCTTAAGGACCATTCTAGAAGATATGCTAGCAACCTGTACATTAATGGTTGTTTGGTTGTGCAGGGAGGTAGGTGGAGATGAATAGTGAAAAGAGGTGGAAGTGTTGTTTGGGTGTTGAGGATACCTTACGACTCATGCCATAAGTCAAGGTTTGGGGTTTGGAAGGGAGACATGATAGTGAGGGGAAGTCCAACTCTACGATGTTAGTTTGTGAAGGAGTGGGATTTGGCAGAGAGGTACGATGGTATGGGAAATTTCAAAGTCTTGATGGAAGAGTGAATAAAGGTGGGGAATGCCCAGAGGACATGAATAGATGAGAATGCTTGATACCCCAATGGAGATATAAGAGAAATCAAACTTAGGAGGAAAACCATATTGGGAAGGGAGGCTTTACAACTTCAACGACTTACATCAACTTAGAAGATTAGCCATGCCTTATGTTGTGACTTAATTCACACCTCGCCCCATTGCAAATGGGGACCCTTGTTGTTTCCCTTTTAGGGTTTTGCTTTCGCGTGCCTCGTTTTGTCTGCTCTCCGTTTGGGGGTTTTGAGTTTGAATTTTGAACGGTCGCCCGAGTCAAGCAAATGAATTTTAGCCTAGATCACTATATAAACGTCGCCATCGTGCTTAGAAGGCCTGGGGACGAAGATCGACTGTCGTTTCAGTCAATTCCGACACCTCCAAGTTTTTAGGGTTTTTCACCCCGGGCCCCCTATTTTTTAGGACCTACTTTTTTGGCACTTTTGGGCAATTCTGGGATCCCTATTTTTTAGGGTCTATTTTTGGAAAGTTGCTATTTTTGGAAAATTTCTATTTTTAGAAAGTTTCTATATTTGGAAAGGTCATGAGTTTCAAAAATCCACTCAGAAGTTCGAAAAGATCAAAGAAACTCTCAAAAAATCGATTCGAATTTTTTTTTGAAATTTTGGTAAAATTCTGGAAAATCACATAAAAAGTTCAAAAAATCTGGAAAATTTGCTCAAAAATGGTGAGAATCATAGAAAAATCTGGTGAAAAGCATAGAAAATGGTTGAAAATCTGAAAAAAAAAATCAGTCTAGAATCAATGAAAATCTGAGAAATTCATGGAAATCTAAACATTCATGGCGAGGTAATGGAGAAAATAAGTCAAGAAAGCTTCAGCCTGAAAAGAAAAGTCAATGGAGAAGACCTTCAGCTCACAAGTTAATGGTAGAAGCTTCAGCTAAGATGCTAATGGCAACAACTCTGAGCAAGTCCGCTCTAGACATAAGAGGAAATGGCCTGAAATCTGATGAAGTTCCCCTTCCAATGGCTATCCAAAGGCTAAAGTCCGCCCAGCAGCATGGGGTAAATGGCTATCCAAGCAAGGAAGTCCGCCTATGTTCATATGTCCAATGGCAAGACCATCAAGCAAGTCCGCCTTGTCCCAAGCAATGCAATGGCATGAAAATCAATGAAGTCCGCCCTTGTGTGGCATCAAAAAGAAGCAAGTCCGCCTTAGCAAGAGAGACAATGGTTAGCCAAATGATGAAGTCTGCCATCCAATGGCAAGCTATTAAGCGAAGTCCGCCTTGGGTAAAAGTCAAAGTGGCATCAAAAGTTACAAAGTCCGCCCTTGGTCATAGTATGAGATGGCAAGCCAAGTGACTAAGTCCGCCCCAAGTAAAAAGGAAAATGGCAATAAGCTGAAGGAAGTCCGCCTTGGATAGTGTGAAATGGCCTAAACATAGCCAAAGTCCGCCTTAGGCATAAGAGAAGTGGCTTAAGAAATGCTGAAGTCCGCCCCAAGCCAAGACTTATGGCAACAAAAGGAAGAAAGTCCGCCATGCTTAGAAGAGTGTGAAAATTTTAAAATTTTGCCTAAGTCTAAACCTTTGACAAATCAAAAATACATGCTTGACACTTTAAAAATTTCGCCATGCTTGAAAAGAAGGAAAATTTGCCTAAGTCCAAATCCAAAGTGCCTAAGAAGATGAAATGAATTTTGGCTAGATAAATTTTGAAAAAGCAAACGGCCAAATAAAATTGGACATGCCAAATTAATTTTGGACAAGAAGGAGATTTTTGGACGAAATAAAATTGGACATGGCTAGATCAAGGAAATATGGCCGAATAAAATTGGACATGGCGAGATAAATTTTGGAAAACGATCAAAAAAATCATGGCCAAAATAAATTGGACGATAGAGATTATGGCGAGAAAATTGGACAAAATGCAAATTCGCCTAAGGCATTGGCAGAGAAAATTCGAAAAAATCAAATCGCCTTAGACAAAAAATTATTGGCCATAAAAACGAATGGGTTGGAATTGACACATGGAATAATTATTTTGATCATTCATTTTTCCAACACCCAAAAGGATAAGTCTTGAAAAAATTCGAAAGTGGAAAGAAAGATAAAGAGCTTTGTTGGACTGACAATGAAATTGGAAACTTTCCCGGACAAGATCGTTGAGGATAAAACTTGCCACCCGGAAGCGAAGTGAAAGATGAGTTCAAACTCAATTCGAGGGAAACAATGCAAATTTTCTAAAAGGATCGATTTTCTCACCTCTATAAGTGATTTCACTTCTCATTTGTGCAATCATTTGATTTTTGAAGAAGGTGTGAGAAGAAACTTGAGAAAATCTGCAGCAAAGTGAAAGAAATTTTTTTTATTAGCTTACATTGTGATTGTGATCACTTCTCTCCAGAAGTCACAGGCAGATTTACTTTGCCCACTTCACTTTGGCATATGAAACTTCACCATCTAGTTTCTTTCCAGCTTGATTTTTCACGAAGTCTAAATTTATAACTAGCTGGAATGTCCTTCGAAGTAATTTAAATTTCGAATTCTAATTATTTTCTTTACTTTTTCTTGCAGATCTATTTTTGAAGCAGTGAAGATGAAGTTTGCCAGCAAAGGTGTGCAAACACAATCGAAAATCAAGTCCAAGTGGGAGCACGTTGTGGACACTGATCTTGGCCACGTTGATCTCGAAGACTTCAGGAAGAGAATGTACGGGACTGATGGATGTCTGCCTACACCAATTGCCATGAGGATGATGCGCAATGGAATCGTCCATGCAGTTGGATTCCCACCAGCAAAAGAATGTCCGGAGCTTATGGTAGAATGCGCACTACACTACAATGCACGAGACAGGCAGATAGAAGCTCCTGATGGAAGAGTCCTTGCCTACTTGTCAGAGCCAGCAATCCAAGAAACCTTTGGAATTCCAGTGTACAATCGAACATCCTACCGCACCAAGCAAGATGCACTCAAGCTTTATCAGAGCCAGCAGGATCTCTGTGCGTCCAATATAAACAAGAATTGGTTACTAAAGCCCAAGCCTACTGCAGGCAAAATGCCAAAGAAATTGATTAGAACCCATTTCAAAGAGGAATATGGTGACATCGTTTTGCTACTAAACAGAATTGTTGGCAATTCCCATGGTGCACCTTTTGAAAACTGGATGTACTATTTTATTGATGAAATAATCACTGGAGTCAAGATGTTCAATTGGTCCAGAATGATTAGTGATAGCCTGCACGAGCAGTTAGTCAACTTTGAAGAGACCAAAACTTTTCACATGGGCTCATACATTGTATATTCACTTGCAAGATATTACAAGTATCCTGGTTTGATCTGCAAAGGCGTGGTCGGCAATGGCGAGGGGCAGCTCAAAGCCTACGATTGTTATCCACAGCTGCAACTGAAAGAGAAGTCTCATTTCCGGCGGGCTCATGACGCCTTTTTGATGTACATCACCCGGCTTCTCCAAGGCGGAACTCACCAAAGACTCTCACATGAAGCCAAAAGCCTAATCAGTCGATATGGATTCTGGTTCATTCAGTATCCTAAGTTCACTTATATCTGAATCCAAGGATTCTTGGGAAATCCTTACAGACTTCTTATCTATCCGACCAACAAGATGGTATTGTTGGAAGTGCTGAGGCAATTAGAAACGTATTAGAATATTCAAAGACCAAAGCAGAAAGCGGCTATCACCTTTCCCTTTTTGATCGGCAACATGGAGGTGTCATGTCCGACGGCACAAGCAGCAGAGGTTGCTCGACTGGAAATTCAACAATATCCATTCATGTCATACAAATCCAGGAACAACTTTGATCTGCTCCATCACATCAGAACTGTGGACGGAGAAAGGTACAAGCATCGAGTTGACTTAGAAGACTTCTAGGCCAACGCAGCAGATGAATATGATGTAAGAAGGAGGTTATGGTCAAGATTGCCATTAAGCATGATAAGGGCAACAGAGCTCTTCAGAATACCCGATCAACTACAAGATGATGGAATATACGTGCAGCCAGGCTTCAAGGAGAATGAGCCGCTTCTCCCTATAAGATGGTTTGAACCTGAGATGGGTGATCTAACAACTTTGATGCACCATGTTTTCAAGTACTCTCAGTGGTGGATAGATCGGCAGGTGGAAGTCCTAAGACAGAGAAATGTGCATTTCACCTACGAGTTGATGGGCGATACAGAGTCATGTTCTTCAAATGCCGGTGCATCTTGGGGAGATGGACCAACAGATGCTACCAACTCAAGAAAGAGGAAGGAAGTTGATAAATCTACAAGACAAGACAAGGATAAAATGGTAGATGAGGGGCCTTCTCGAAAGAAGCATAAGTCTAAACCCCTTCAGTCGGCCACTTCCAGGAACATAGAAGAAATACTCGCCATGGATAGAGAATCTTTGAAAAATACTAAGATCCCTTCTCCAGTCGAAAAGGTGGAGCCAATACAAGTAGAAGATGATGATCAACCTTCTCCAGCAAGCATAGAAATCCTAGAATCAGATAATGATACAGATATTATGGATGGAGAATTCGAGGAAGGAATGATTTCCGCCCTCAAAGGAATCCAAGATGACCCATCTGTCCAAGAAATCCAGGGTATGCAATTGGTCCAAGAAATTCAAAGTATGCCGGAGATTCAGGAAGAGCAGGAAGTACAGGATATACAAGACGTCCAAGATCAACAGGAGGACGGAATTGAGAAGCGAGCAATCCCAGAGTGGCTGAAAGAAAGACTGAAAAGAAAAGCGCCAGTAGAGGTTCCTGAGGAAGACAATGACAGATTTTCTGGCAAGATTAGAGCAAGTTGCCCCAAGGAAGAAGGCCAAGAAATTCTCTACCACCTAGAGAGATGAGGTTGGCAACCGCACAGTACAAATTGCAATACCTACAGCCGACAAGTTTCAAGATGAGACTGCCCTTGATGAATATGCTATCACGACCATCGACATGGGTCCGACAACAAAAGGGCAAGAGGTCGAAGACTTGGACAATTCCGTGGCCACAATCAAGTCCAGGTTAGAAAAAGAAGTTGCCAAGAAGAAAGAATATAAAAAAGAAATCCAACGCCTAAAAGATTACATCTAGCACTTGACCAAGCCACTAAATGAAGGTGAACAAGTAGCGCCTTTACCTCCAAATGCTTCACAAGAACCGGGTGCAAATTTTGAAGAAGAATTGACTACGGCGAGAGAGGCTAAGGACTGGATGGCTGGAAGGAAAGAAGAGGTGTTGGCGTTTGCAGAAAAGTTGGCCCAAGTAAATGAGCAGGCTTCCTTTATGCTATCACGAGTTGCAGACCTTGCAGAATCATGGAGTAGTCTCGAAGATATTCAAAGTAGGATCATCCCATGTATTTGGGAACTGAAGGGCATCTCAAAGCAAAGATTGATTGAAGACAAGGTTATTGAAGTCGAGGCTGCGTGAAGCAGGATGGTGTCCGAGTTGAAGAACAAGCAAAGGAAATTCAGAGTAAAATTTATGAAATGGCTGCAGATATGCTCGACAAGGAGGTTGTCCGAAAGAAACACTTGCGGCCAAAGAATTTAAGAGAACAGGTGCAGAAAATTTTCTCCACCACTAGGCCAATCATGAAAGAAAGCTTCACCAAAGTATTCGACTTCATGGCCATCAGGAATTCTTTCTTGCTGCAGGAGCCAAAATGGGCGACTATTTTTGCAGAGTGTGCCGAGAGCTTGGATTTGCTGGAGTACAATGTCAACGTGCTGCCCGACATTGCCATGGAAGAGGTCGGCTTGATAGTGTCTAGATTCACCGAACATGAGGCCGCACAAGTGGATAAGGATGCCACTCCGGAGGTCTATAATTCTCTTCAGTTAACTGATTGAGGTTTTAGAAACCCTAATTAGGGTATAGTTCTGTTTAATCTGGGCCTTTGATCCTGAATCAATCTCGGCCGTTCATTGTAATTCTGAAAAACTATATAAACCCCCCCCCACTCTCTCATTTTCATATAGAGGATTAGAATTCATTAGAGATTGGAGATTAAGAAGTTAGAGCAGATTCAAGATAGTTAGATTGTAGAAATAAAGAGAGTTTTTATGAGATTGTTGTGAAAACACTACTTTGATAATAAAGTTCAAATGCATGAGGTGCCTTGAATACTTGATTGTCGAATAGTTGCATGGTCGCATATTTTCTTTCTCTCTTAGTAAATTTGAATTAGAATGTATGTTAGAAGAATGATAGATTGATAACGGAGATTGGTGAAACCGAGCTCATACTTTCTTTGAGTGGATGATTTTCACCCAATGTGTAAAGTTAGACTGAGCTTTATCGTGGATGCTTAACTTCTGTTTGAATAATTATTGTTCGATTTGATGGTAATTATTCATTACGTGAAAATCACAAGCACATTCCTAGAAGATTGCACTTGCTCTGTGTAGTTGTCGTTTAACGTGGCGAAGCAGAGTATTGTTTATTTGGTTTCATTTAATCCTCGTCTTCTCTTGATTTCTTAGGAATAGCATAGGATCTCTAAAACCCTTAATCTTTTTCACTTTTTTTATAAAATCAAAAATCCAAAATGATACTGCATTTATGTCTCCGCTTTTCCGAATAACTTGCAAAATCTTAATTGTGCCCACAGCAAATCACATCCATACCACAGAGCCTATCCGCATTCATCTTAAACATTGGAATTACCCTATGACCTTACTTGCAATCTTAGCATAGGAGGTAGTTTTTCAAGAGAGAATAGAGCGTCTGTGACACTTTGTTCTAAAATGTTTGTTGTGTCATAAAACACGCACCAACACCTTCTTACTTAAATTTTTTGGGGATCTGAGGAAAACACATGGGGGATGAGGGGGAATAATACAACACAAGATTGGCTCAAGTGAGATGTTGGAGTTAAGAAATGGGCATCTTGGCTCGCCGTATAAATTATAGAAAAACGGGACATGATACTTAGATTGTCAACTATTTGTTGGCCATATGAATTATCTTAGATATTCATTTTTTAGACATAATGTAGATTCTCCTTGACACCATTAGGATGCCCTTGCATCATCTCTCTTTCCATCTCTCTCTACCTCTCTCTCTCTTTCTATTTCCCTCTCTATATCTACCTCCTCTCTCCTCTATCTCTCACTCTCTCTATCTTCCTCTCTCCATATATCTCTCTCCCTCCCTCTCCCTCGTTATCTCTATATCTCTTCCTCTCCCTATATTTATCTCTTTCCCTCTCTATTTGTCCCTCTCTATCTCTATCTATCTTCCCCTCTACCTCTACCTATTACTCTATCTTCCTCTATCTCTCCTTCGCTATTGCTTCTCTATCTCTCCATCTTTCTCTCCCTTTATATCTCCCTCTCCCTATCGCTTCCTCTCTATCTCCATCTCTCTCCCCTCTCCCTCTCCCCCCCTCTCTATCTATCTATCCCTCTATCTTTTCCTCTCACACCCTATCCCCCTCTCTTTATATCTCTTTATACCTCTTTACCCCTCTATCTCTCCCTCTTGCTATCTATCACGCCCTCTATCTCTATCTCTATCTCGCCTCCCTCTCTCTATCTCTCTCCTTCACCCTCTCCCTTTCTATCTCTTCCTCTATCTCTCTCTCTCCTCTCCCTCTTTATTTCTCTATCTCTCTATATCTCCCTATCTCTATCTCTATCTCTATCTCTATCTCTATCTCTATCTCTATCTTTGTGTCATGCTCTCTCCTTGTTCTCTCTCTCTCTCTCCCTTTATCTCCCTCTCACTATCTCTATATACCAAGCTCTCCTCTCTCCCTATATCTTACCTCTCTCTTTATCTCTATCTCTCACTCTCTCTTTGTCTCCCTCTCCCTCTCCCTCTACCTCTTTCCATGTCTCCCCTATCTATATCTATCTCCATATCACTCTCTCTCCCTCTCCCTCTCCCTCTTTATCTCTCTATATCTTAGTTTATCTCTCTCTCCCTCTATCTCCCTCCCTCTTTGTATCCCTTTGTATCTCTCTACCTCTCCCTTTCCCTCTCCCTCTCTTTCAATCTCTCCTCTCTATTTCTCTCCCTATACCTCTCTCCCTCTCTCTCTCTCCTCACTCTCTATCTCTATATATTTCCATATCTCTCTCCCCATCTCTCCCTCTATCTCTATCTCTCTCTCCCTCCTCTCTCTATTTCTATCTCCTTTATCTCTCTCTCTCTCTCTCTCTCCCCCTTTCCTTCCCTCTCTATCTTTGTCCCTCTCTATCTCTATCTCCCGCTCCCTCTCTATCTATCTATATTTGTCCCTCTCTCCCTCTCCCTATTTATATGCCCCTCTCTCTATCTCTATCTCTCCCTTGGCTCCCTTTTCCCTCTCCCTCTATATCTCGCTTCCTATCTCTCTTGCTCTCCCTCTCTATCTCTCCCTTTATCTTTTCATCTCTCTACCTCTATGTTTCCTTCTCTCTCTATCTCGTCCTCTCTCTAAATCTCCCTCCCTATATATCTCTATCTCTCCCTCTCTCTCTCCATCTCTATATCTCTACCTCTCCTTCTGCCTCTATCCCTCTATCTCTATCTATATTTCTACCCCTCTCCCTCTCCCTCTCCCTCTCTCCCCCTCCATCTCTATATCTCTCCCTCTCCCTCTCTCTATCTTTCCCTCTTGCTATCTTCCTCTATTTCTCCCTTTCTCACTTCCCCACTGCCTTTATCTCTTCCTCCTCTTTATCTTTATCTCTCCCTCTCTATCCCTCTATCTCTTCCTCTCTCTCTATCACTTCCTCTATCTTTGTTGCTATTTCTATTTCTATTCCTCTTTAACTCTCCATTTCTCTCTCTCTCTCTTTCTCTTCCTCTCCCCCTCCTCTCTCTCTCTATCTCTCTTTCTCTCCCTCTCCCCCTCTCTATATCTCCCTCTCCATCTATGACTCGAGTCTGATGCTTATGTTTGAGGCAAAAACATAATAAATTAGATATTTATATTTAATACAAAACACCTTTGAAATCGTATATAATATTCATACTTATAAATTTTGTTTATAGTTTTAAGTCTTAATTGCTTACGTTTGAGGCGAAAACATAATAAATTAGATATTTATATTTAATACAAAACACCATTGAAATCCTATATAGTATTTATATTTATAAATTTTGTTTATAGTTTTAAGTCTTAATCCCTTATAATTTGAAGAATGGTTTATTGTATGCGTTGTTTGGCCATAGACAAATTAAAACACTAACAATACTAACATTCCATATCAAATTAAGAAAATAAAGAATTATCATGGGGGCTTGAAATTTATATGATGATCGATTTCTTTCCAAGACAAAGGGAGATGGCTTTAGAGCCGTTGATGGATTTTGATCTGATCTCAACTTGGCAACAATAAGTGTGCATCCCATTTAACGTCTGCTTGCATTGTGAAAATTAACATTAACAAATTTGAATCTAGCATCAAAGCCACCTCCACATAATATCCAACTTCAATTCCGACAAGATATTGTATGGATAGTATTGATTAGAATCTGAGTCTCCTTCCACGATTAATTTCTCATACCCATTAATAGATGTTACAATCATACCTGCTTCAAGTGCTTCTCTTTTTACTTCATTAATTTTGATGTCAAGAAAGAAAAAACCACCATACTTCCCTTTTATCACCTCATAAAACAAGGCATACGCATGCTTTTCCTGAAACCCTATCGAAATTCAATTTGATAGCCTCCCTTGCAGGAGGAACCCGATGTGACTCCCGACTGATGCCGGTCTCTATATTATTAATTCTATCAGTATTGATGTTTCTTACCCCGTTGACAGGGAGGGACAAGTGCAACTTAATACACATTGTGTAAATCATTTATCCCCCTTATTTTTGTCATTAGTGAAGGATATAGATACCTCATTTTGTTGTCAAGAGAAGATCCCGAAGTATCAGCCAGATTTTTCAAATGAAGTGTCATCAACTGAAATTATTTTGCTTGAGTCAGGATGATTAAATTCGAATTGAGCAGTTTTTTCAAGTCAAGCATGTCTCCTCTTATTTGTTTGGTGTACACAATGTAATATGCTCAAGTATCACAATTATATAAGTTTTTCCCAGTCTAGAAAACCCGAAATTCTTTGCCTAATAGAATAACTACATTAGATGAACATGATCTTATTTCTGCATGGTTAAAATCTATCTTTATAATCTATTTTCTGTCATTTCATTTTTAAACCATGCCCGACCTTAACAAGTAGTATATTTGTAGAGAGCTGCCATTTATGTGGTTTTGCATTTTCAAGCACTATTTTTTTAAGACTCTGTACATAAAAGGTGAGACCTTGTCAAGTCAAGATATGAAGCAGAGTAGTCCTCAATTAGCATCTTTGACTTTAACATCAAAAAATTCGAGTGCAAACAAGATGTCTCTCAAGGATGCGATTCTGCTTATTTCAGGTCTCAGTTTCACCGAAGCAGAAGAGCGTCTAAAGGAAGCTGGGCCAAACATTCCCGTCGGAAATCTTATTCCATCTTGGTGGCAAATCTTCCTGACTGCATTATGGCATCCATTCAATATTGTTCTCATTGTCTTAGCTGCACTTTGTTTCATAGCAAATGACAAGGCCAATGGAAGCATCATGGTCGTCATGGTTATTATAAGTGTTAGTGTTCGGTTTTACCAGGTACTTATCCTATGATTTTGACTCAAAGTAATGATTTTCTCAAATTGATCTTCTGCAACTTCTTTCATATTTAAGATATAGAATTCTTCCCTAAGAATACGCTCACGTGTAGAATGCTTTGCATTATTGGAATCCTCATATCTTGCACATTCATAGATTATCTAACATCAGGAGTTCAGCAGTTCAGTGGCCTTGCTAAAACTATCCGAGCTAGTCAAAGCATCAATAAAAGTGCAACGATGTGCAGGCAGGGAGGTCCAAACAGAGTTGCAAGTTCAAATTGATCAGAAAGATGTTGTACCAGGAGATATCATAATTTTCAACGCTGGGGATCTTTTTCCTGGTGATGTACGCTTGTTATCATCCAAGTCTCTTGTTGTGAGGTATTATAACCTATTTTAATATTCCCTTTGCAGAATATATGTATTTTAGATCTTTGATTCTTTCTATGACCTCCATGCCTATTGTAAATTTTATGTCTTGCTGCAGTCAGTCCTCACTCACAGGTGAATCTGGGACTGTGGAGAAATTTGCAGATGTCATAGAAGAAACAACTACTCCATTGCTTGAGCTGAGAAATATATGCTTTATGGTAATCCTCCACAGTAAAAAAAAAAAAATTATTTTTTATTTCTCAAGTTATTGTTTATTTGCAAATTCTGATTCATGAATGTGCTTTGATGTGCTTGGTAGGGAACGAGTGTAGTTTCTGGCTCTGGTACTGGAGTGGTTGTGTCTACTGGTGACAAAACTTACCTAAGCACTATACTTTCTACTCTGGAAAGACGCAGTCCACCACATGCGTTTGAGAAGGGTGTAAGGGGTGTCTCCTATGTGCTCATTTGTTTTATGCTCGCTATTGTCCCCATTATTGTAACGGTGGGTTATTTTACAAGAGGAGATTTGGGTCGCAGTATTCTTTTTGGTGCATCAGCGGCAGTTGGGCTCACACCTCACATGCTGCCCCTAATTGTGAACACCAATCTAGCAAAAGGAGCACTTGCAATGGCGAGAGATAAGTGCATTGTGAAAAGGCTGGTGGCAATTCAGAATATGGGAGCCATGTAAGTGCTTATTCATTTTGTTGAAACATCTTGAAATTATGAATGCTTCCACAGACATAACTCTAAGATAATATAGTTCTTACAAACACATTAATCCACATAATGATCATTTCAGCAGGCAGAAACGATGAGACCTGCTTTTTGGATTCTTTTCATAACTGCTTTTTATTCCATTATCCAGGGACATACTATGCACGGATAAGACTGGAACTCTCACCATGAATAGATTAGTGGTGGTTCATCATCTTGACTGCTGGGGCATATCAAGTGATAAAATTCTGTATTTTGCATTTCTTAATTCCTACTTTCAGACTGGGTCCACAAATCCTCTGGATGATGCAATATTAGCATATGCTTACACTGGTGGCTACAGATTTCAGCCGACAAAATGGATAAAAATAAATGAAGTTCCTTTTGATTTCAGTCGACGAAGAACGTCTGTCATACTGGAGGAGATTAATGATAATCAGGTCAGTAGAAAAAAACACGTTTCTCATGTGCAGAGAATAATGGTGCTGAAAGGAGCTTATGAAGAAGTTCTAGAGGTTTGCAGTTTTGTTCAGAAAGACATTAATAAGGATACTATAGAGCCTCTATCTTCACAGGATTATCAGAGATTACTTAACGTGGCTGAAGAACTGAGCAATGATGGCCTGCGAGTTATTGGTGTGGCAACAAGAAAGCTGAAGCCAGTATGTCTAAATTCCCTTGAACTTGTGAACAACTTTTTTTTTTTCCGCTGCATTGCTCAAAATCATTCTCTCTGGCATGGAAAGGAAATGTAATCCATTTTTTGAATGCTTGCATTGTCATTACTTCAAAATTCTCAATATTCCTTGAACTCGACTCGTGATTTAGTCACCCTATTGAACGGTTGGATTGTCAGTATATTTTCCTTTATTCTGTTTCAGATATCCAAATGCACACATATGCATACATAGAGACAGGTGTATCTGTATATACCGAACTTTTATACTTTCCTTAGAAGTTCTTTCTAAATTGCCGGTTCTAGTACTGGTTCAGGTTGAGGTTCGCGGGTTGGTTTGTGGGTTCAGTTAATTTTTTTTTTTGGGGTCTGGGTCATTCGCACAAAAAAAATTAGGATTAGAATATCACATAGCATCATATAAACAACAAAACCACCATAAACTTGAATGCCATTTAAAACATGCATGATAAAATACTCATCGTTCAAACCATAGCAACAAAAATCTTTTGGGGAATAAATCGGCAAACCAAAAGCATAAGATTTCTTGAAAAAATGGGGAAAAAATCGTGAAAAAATCAGGAAAAAATCGGATTTAAAAAAAATGAAAAAAATTGTAGAACAAGAGATAAAAACTATTTTTTTTTTAAATTGAAAGGCATTTCCATAGCATAGAAATATAGAGAGCAAATAAAATAAAGAGTTTAACTAATGAAATGTAGAAAATAGATTTTTGTAGTTTATATTTATATCGTTGATTACATTCATTGCATTGCACATCTTTCAAACTCAAAGCATTACTTAACATTGCATAACTAATAACTAGATACTGATAGATGACAAAATTTCAATTACAATATAGCTTTTTACAAAGTCAACCTAAGCAGTTATGCAATTACTTCACATTGCATAACTAATAACTAGGAGCAGCTGCCAATTGCATTAGCTTGTCATGGCATTCCATGAGACCACAATTCTTTGAGTCATTTTTTCAAACAGTTCACTGCCTTGTCTATGCTACGACATTTTTCATACATGTCTACCAAAAGCATTTTATCAAACAGTTCACTGCTTTGCTGCTATGGCTAAAAGCCTAAAACAGTTTTGAACAAGCTATGGATGTTTGAAAAAAATCTATCAAAGCATAATAGTAAGCAATAGCATAGACAAGGCAGTGAACTGTTTGAAAAGATGCATCAAAGAAATGTGGTCTCATGGTGATGGAATGCCATGATGAATCACCATGAGACCACATTTCTTTGAGGCATATTTTCAAACAGTTCATTGCCTTTTCTATGGTACAACATTTTTCAAACATATCTACCAAAGCATTTTATCAAACAGTTCACTACCTTGCTGCTATGGCTAAAAGCCTAAAACAGGTGCTTTCGAACAAGCTATGGATGCTTGGAAAGATCTGTCAAAGCATAATAGTAAGCAATAGCATAGACAAGGCAATGAACTGTTTGAAAAAATGCCTCAAAGAAATGTGGTCTCATGGTAATGGAATGCCATGACAATCATCACCATGAGACTGCATTTTTTAAACATTTCACTACCTTGTCGATGCTACCACATTTTTCATACATGTCTACCAAAGCATTTTATCAAACAGTTCACTGCCTTTCTGCTATGGCTAAAAGCCTAAAACAAGTGCTTTTGAACAAGCTATGGATGCTTGGAAAAAATCTATCAAAGCATAATAGTAAGCAATAGCACATACAAGGTAGTGAACTGTTTGAAAAAATGCCTCGAAGAAATGCGGTCTCATGGTGATGGAATGCCATGATGGATGCCTATGGCTATGGATTGTGATGACATTCCATCACCATGAGACCACATTTCTTTGAGGCATATTTTCAAACAGTTCACTGCCTTGTCTATGCTACGACATTTTTCATATATATCTACCAAAGCATTTTATCAAACAGTTCACTTCCTTGCTGCTATGGCTAAAAGCCTAAAACAGGTGCTTTCGAATAGGCTATGGATGCTTGGAAAAAATGTATCAAAGCATAATTGTAAGCAACAAGCTATAGTCTCATCATTTTTTTTTTCGTGTGAAAATCAGCACAATTTTATTTGCGTTTTTCTGTAGGTTTTAAACACGTTTTTTGGCGATTTTGCAATTTTAAATGGGAAAAAATTGTTGACCAAAAGGTCAAAGATTTTTTCAAAAAATCGGGGAAAAAATCGTCTAGCCTGCAGATTTTTTAAAAATCATGATTAATCGGGTTTTTTTGCAGATTTCTGTTACTATGGTTCAAACTTCAAATTCGATATTAAAATAAAAATAAAAATATCATTGTCATCATTGACATTAGATGATGTAGGAACATTAGATGAACCACAACCAGTTGTCGGTGCCACTGTCACTTGCACTAATAGTGTGCTCATGCAGCCAATGAATACTTGTAAATGTGTAGGAATGACAATACAATTGTTGTAGAAGCTTCAAAGGTCAATCTTCAACTTCCTTTGTTGATCCAACAAGCAAAAATGAATGCTCAGCCTCTTGGAATGAAAGTTGCTGTTTGCAAAAGAAATGAACAAAAATGAAGTTGTTTTGATGTTTTATGTGTTTTAGAGTTGAGGAAGGCACAAATCAAAGAACGCAAAAGCAATTAAAAAAAATGAAAAACCCATCGTTGCACGTCCGAGTGCACCTTGGGTGCGCCTGGCCCCCCTAAGCAAGAACCCTATCAAAACCCATAGAGGAACCGAAGTGGAACCCAAATCTAGTGTGAACTGAACCCAAATCCGGCCTGGCAAGAGGCGAACCCGGCTACTTAGAGTTTTTCCTATTTTTTCCTAGAGGGTATCTAACTGTTCTTTTGCATATAATTGCTTTTATATAAATCCAATGGGTCTTCTGGATTTACTTGAAAACCGATATACTGTACTTCAATTCTTTTCTTCAAAGCCACATATTGTAGGGACCTGTCGATTGCACTGTGTGCCGTGTAGAAGACGTAATTTTTTTATAATTGAGCTATTGCCTCATAACTTTGTGTAACTAAAAATTCCAGATCCAAACTTTCATAAATAGTGCTATTGATTGAGAACCATTATTCATTGAATCATTTATAATATATGAAAATGTTGCTAGCTCAATCAGCCAAAACTTAGCAATATTATAGATTCTTCTTTACCTTAAATTTGTATACTACTTTATTGACTAAAAACAATATCTTAGGGCAGGTCCCCATGCAATTGCTTAACTTATTTTGACTAGCAGCCACTGCTCAAATATTTTAGGAGTAATTTGTGGAGCTGGTGGTCCAATGAATTTTAATTCATTGCTTATTTTTAAGCAGCCATCCAGTTATTATTTATTTATATGTATGAATAAATAATATCAATAATAACTTTAGTAGATAAAATTTGGAGGGAAAAATTGGAGGCAAATAAAAAAGAGGGAAAAAAATTTGTTACCAGAGTCACCTAGCAGCTTTTTCAATATGCAGCCACTGCTTATTTTCAGCCCTCCATTTTTCTTCACAGCTTATTTTCAATTCCTAAACAATAGCCGCTCCACCAAAATAGGAAAGATTCTAAATTATCCTTTCCCCACAATTTTAAATTTGCATGGGAACACTCCAACTGCTTAAATATAAGCAGAAAATGCACTTAAGCAGCAACATAAAGACAGGGATTATTGTATAAGTGTTTTATACCAAGAAAAACAAGAAAATTGATCTGCCAACTTGTTCACTGATATAAAAATACGTAATTAAATGGGACATGCATACACATCCAACATGCATTTACACCTACAAATCTGATTGAAAACATGAGAGCTCTAGTGATGGCTCTTTAAGATTCGATTGATATCAAAATAGGAATGATGCAAGATAGGGTAGTCTTAATTAGTAATTATGTTCCTGATGAGTCTGAATAATGACTCATTTTTGTTAGGATTTATCATATATTTGTTATTGTTACTATGGGGTTTTAGCACCTAGTTACTAATACTTTCTATGTTATTTCCCTAAACTTATGAACTTTGGACATGAACTTATCCTTGTAACTTTTGATGGTATTAACCAGCTATGTGATATATCTATATTAATTTTACATGTGATTAAATGAATGTTATTCTAAGGTGATTATGGATATACAATTGTCTTGTGCATGCTAATGTCATAATGCAGGTTCAAATTAAGATGCAGATATAAATGAAGCTTGCAAGGTGGAAGTTCATGCTAGCTGGCCGGTTGCTAAAGAAGTCAAAAAGAGATGGACATTAAACAGGTCAATGGTTGGAAACTTCCAACTCGTGTGGAAGTTATAACTTATTTTCAGGGTTACCCGAGGACGCGCCCTCCCCCCCCCCCAAATCCCCCGTCTCGGTTCCGAGGGCGATAGATACGGGGGCGGCAAGGGGATGAAGACCCTCCCACAAAAATGGGGAAGCGTCAGGGGCCGAGAGGCGAGCTCATCCCAAGAGGATGCCATTTGGCGATCCGAGAACCCGGTTAATGGCCATCCTGGCCATCCGAGGCGAAATTTGTCCCAGCGTTTATAAGCCCAAACTCAAAAAAAAGCAAAAAATTTAAAAAGAATGCCCTGCCTATGTGGCATATGTGGGCCCTACCATGTTTTACTCTCTTATGAATGAAAGGAGGCCTCTAAAAGTTCATTATTTTCATTTTGTTTGTGTAGGGAGCCAAGGGATTGAGAAGAAAAAAAATTGCAGCCATTGAAGGAGAAGGAGCAGCTGTTTGAAGGAGGAGAGGAGGTTGAAAGAGTGTTGTTGGGAGTGCAAATCCATCAAAAAGGTATGCATTTTCTTTCACTATTCTTATTTTTTCATTTTTTTGCAAAATATGAAGTATTCATAGTCTGATTTTTTTTATTTTTTTCATTTTCAGTCAACACTTGCATTCTAAAAACAAAAAACATGAGCAACAGTGAGGGTGGGAGTGATAGTGAAGTTGAAATGCAAGTTAGAAGGCAAACTAGAGAGCAAATAACCCCTACCCAACACCATCATTCATCAACCAATACCAAAACTATGAAGGACTATGCAAAACACCCAATAGACAAAAAAAAACCATTCCTTCAATTTGTAACAGCCATGGGTGAAAGACAAAAAAATTCAGGGGGGAGTAGGGTTTGGTTGTGCCATGTTTGTGAAAAGGAGTTTAGGGGCAGCTACACTAGAGTTAGGTCTCATTTTTTGGGTGAGGTGGGCCATGGAGTTAGAGTGTGCCCTGCATTGACAGATGCACTATTTATAGAGTGCCAAACAATTCAAATGGAGTGTGATGGTGGGGTTCAAACTGGGTCTCCTTCTTTCCCAAGTTCACAATCGTCTATGCCTACTCCTACTCCTAGTCCTTCCACGGTTGGTAGTAGTGTTATCTTAAGAGGAAAGAGGAAGGTGATTGGTGGTGATAAGGGAGCCTCAGTTGAGTCCATGTTTCAAAACCAAGCACGAGAAACCTGTGAATCCTCCATTGCCAAATTCTTTTTTGCCCATGCCATTCCATTTCATGTGGCCCGTTCCTCTTATTTCAAACAAATGGTGAAAGACTTAGTCGCTGTTGGTCCTTCATTTGTACCCCCTGGAGATCATAAGCTACGCACCACCCTCCTAGACAAAGAATACTCCAAAGTTAATGTGTTAATGGAGGAGATGAGGCAAACATGGATGAGGACGGGGTGCTCTATAGTGATGGATGGGTGGACTGATTGTAGACATCGGCCACTCATCAATGTCATAGTCACATGCCCTGCTGGTTCTTATTTTCTTAGAGTCGTAGATTGTTCAGGGAGACGTAAGGATGCTGACTTCCAATTTTCCATTTTGAGAGATGCCATAGAGGAGGTTGGGGCTGCAAATGTGGTGCAGGTGATCACCGATTCAGCACGTGTGTGCAAATCGGCTGGGTTGATGGTGGAGGGTACTTACGGGCACATATTTTGGACCCCATGTTGTGTTCATGCATTGAACAATGCATTGAAAGACATAGGGAAGATGGATTGGGTGAAGAAAACGGTGGCAGAAGCTAGAGAAATTCAGATGTTCATTTGCAACCACCACACCTCACTTGCTCTTTTCAAGACATTTTCAAAGAAGGAGTTTCTCAAACC